>JAHFWI010000171.1:0-39671 GCA_028554975.1 Himalopsyche kuldschensis | reverse complement strand
GTGTAGTCACAAAGATCGCATGCAAAAATTGGCTTCGAACAATGTGCTTTGATATTGTGCTGATTCAAAAACTTTTTACATGCGAATTTCGAATCACATTGATCGCAATCGAAAAGCTGTCCACCCGCATGTCGTTTTTTGTGTAATTGTAATGTACTGTTTGTCTTAGATTTGTATTCACATATGTCGCATTTGAACAGTTTTTCACTCTCATGTGTCCTTTTGTGTACCTTCAAATTAAAACTTTTCACAGTTTTGAATTCACACACATCGCATTCGAACGGTTTTTCAACAGTATGTATCTTTTTGTGGCGCCTTAGGTTCTCATGACAAGAAAAAGTGAAGTCACATAGATCGCATGCGAAAGGTTTCTTGGAACTGTGTGTTTTTTTGTGCAAATTCAATGAATGTTTGCATGCGAATTTCAAATCACATTGATCGCAATCGAACGGTTTTTCATCGGCATGTCTCTTTTGGTGTAATTTTAAACCAAAACTTGTCGTAGTTTGGTATTCACATACATCGCATTTGAAAGGTTTTACACATTCATGTGTTGTTTTGTGTGGTTCCAAATTAGAACTTCTCTCAATTTTGTATTCACACACATCGCATTCAAACGGTTTGTCATTCATATGTCTCATTTTGTGTACTTTCAAATCAGAACTTCTCACACTTTTGTATTCACACACGTCACATTCGAACGGTTTTTCACTTCCATGTGTTCTTTTGTGTCTTTTCAAATCGGAACTTGTCACAGTTTTGAATTCACACACGTCGCATTCGAACGGTTTTTCCCTCGAATGGGTCATCTTGTGGCGTTTAAGCTTGGATGCGAATGTAAACGACATGTCACAGAGATCGCACGGGTATGGTTTCACAGCCAAATGTTTCATTCGGTGGCAATACAATGATTTTTTAAGTGCCGATTTGAAATCACATTGATCGCAAGCGAATTTTTTCATAAACGAATGTGTCAATATGTGTATTTTCAGATAACATTTACGGGCTGTTTTGAATCCACAATAATGACACTCAAAATTCTTTTCACTGGAATGTATTATCATGTGGTCCTTAAGGGAAGCATAGTCCGAAAATGTGTCATAACAATGATAACATTTCAACAGTTTTTTATCCAAATCTACCCTTTTGTGTGAAATCAATGAACTTTTGTATTTGTATACAGATGTTATTTGTTGTTTTCCTGAGAATCCTTTAGAACTAGAATTTTTTAATTTGAGAGTTTTAAATGGTTCTAACTTGACAGCTGAAGAATTAAACTGATTTATTTCACAAGGTTCTAACTGATTCCCGTATGCAAAAATTTCAAAGTGAAAATTTGATTTCATATGAATCTCTTTATGTTTCATGAGTAAGGCATTCGATGAGAATACATTGAAACAAACACTGCAAACGAAGTTCCTTTCATTGAACACCATCTTTTCTAATGTTATATCCACCACAATCTGCCGATGCACTTGTAAATCTTTTTTGACATATTTTTCGATATCAATCTCTTCATGCAATTCTTTCAATTTTGTATCGGGATAGTGAGGGCCTGATGTGGAACATGAAGAACTTTGGGCCGTTGGAATCTGAAAATATTCAAAATGTGAGAGAACGCCATATTAAAAACAATAATTCGAATACACTTATGTCGCAGGGAAAAATTTTTACGCGACAAATGGTCCCCGGACAAAACGGTAAAATCTTTACTATTTTTTATAGGCATACACAAATGACGATTACGTTTTTTCTGTAACCATTTTATCCGGGTACCATTTATAGCGTCGATATTTTACCTGAGGACGATTTGTCCGGGAGCGTTTTGTCCGGGGACGTTTTTTCGTAGATTTGAATTAAGAATATCAAAAAGTTTACACATTGTATCACTGATATTAAGATAGATGTTTATGGTAAAGAGGCAGTAGGGATTATCTGCTAATGTGTCGGAAAGCAAGTTTTAAAAGCTGTTTCGCCATCTCGTCATCGATAAAGAAGCAAGAAGTGTATTAAGGTTACCTGTTTCGATGTTTTTTCAGCATTTGTAAGGCCATCGAATTCAATCTTTAGTATTTTTAATGGAACATTAGAAGAACTCTGGGCCAATGGAATCTAGAAACAATCAACTGTGAGTGGACATTTTAAAGATAGATATTTTGACAATGACCGGTCCGCGGCAGAGTGTCAATGTTGTTGGCTTGCGTGCCGAATTGCCCGGGGTCGATTCCCGGTACGAGCGGATTTTTCCGGTCGATAAATCAATTCAAAGCCATGCGTGTTTGTGTTGTTGAAAATCCCTTTCCACCATTCCGATACCAAAGGGTGACGCATAGTGACAGCGGTAAGCTAAGCACTAGTCCTCGTATCCTTTCCATCCCTACCCTCCTCGAAAAGGAGAGGTTGAGCAACTGAGTAACAAGCAGTTTTCGTTGAAAAACATATGTTGAGATAAACTTCGTGAGGAGTCCTTATGCTACAAGTTCGGAGCGGACAAGGTAAAAAAAAATGGACAAATAAACGAAACAAATTATTTTTAACAGCGCCGTCTAAAAATAGGCGGCGACATTAACGGAACCACGATTGCGCACAATATTATAGTTGAAATACTTCGATTAGTAAGTTTAATCCGTGCCGGACCGCCCGGGTTCGATTCCCGGTACGAGCAGATTTATTCAGTTCATAAATCAATTTTGCTTTGAGGCAATGAATGGGTGTTTGTGTTGATATATCCTTCCCCACAGTTCCGATCCAAACGAGCGACGCACGGCGACAACGATTGGCTAACCACTAGTCCTCGTATCCTTTCCATCCATACCTTCTTCGAAAAGAGAGAGGTTGAGCAACTGTGGAACAAGCAGTTCTCGAAGAAAAAAAAGCATTTCTCGAGATAAACTAAGTTGGAAGCGGACATGGTTAAAAACGACAAAAAAAAATACTCTCACGTCTCTATTCACCCCGAATCAATGTAAATAGAGACATCAAACACAATTGACTGTGTCTTAATAACGATAGTTAATATTTGAAAAATATTGTCATGAATGTGTAGAAGAACCATAGAAACAAATTTCAAGCCATTAATGTTTGTACTATGTGGCGCAGGTATGAAGAAACTTATCGTGAAGGGTAAAAAGTTCCTCTATTCACCCCGTTGTAAGGTATATAATTTACCCATTTAATGTGATTATTCCAGGGCTGTGGAGTTGGTAAAAAAAAGTTCAAATCCGACTCCGTATCCAGCATTTACGAAAACCACGACTCCGACTCTGACTAAAAAAGTTTAATATCGACACTTTTTTTTGCATAATTTTCCTATTTATGTGTATTCAATTAAATATCAACCATATCAAACCGGCCTATACACAAATTTGACAAATTATACGCCAAAATGCCGCGACGACTCCGACTCCACAGCCCTGGAAAATTCATTTTCTCGTATGATTCGAGTGGAGCTAAATTTTAGAAATACAGTTTTATTAAATACTGGACGTATTACGAGTGGAAAAAATTCCCTGGATTATTCAATAACAAATATGTAAGTGAAGACTAAACCAAGAAATAAATAGCTTACACTGATAACGGTTTCTTTTTCCACAGCTGTCACTGAGACGACGGCCATTTTGAATCTAACTCTCACGATTATACCAGAAATACTAACCTCAAATTCCATAAGTTGGTCGTCATCGTCGAATACCTCCTGCTTTACGCAACTGTGTCCCAACTCGGGCGGAAGAACTTCCTTCTCTATATCCTGGTCGTTATCTTCATTAAGAGTTTCTTCTTCTTTTATCCAGATGTCAATTTCTTGCTTTATTTTGGAGTCCATCTTGTCTATGTAACTACGCCGAAACAAACAACCAGAAGCTTAGTCCGACTTGTATAGAATTGACGCGATATAGATACGATGACTTTGACTTGACTTGACTTTTGTAGTGGCAACTTTAACGGGGACTTGGGCGTTAGCCTAATCCCTTTCATCTGTCATGGTTTCTGTGTTGAGGGGAGTCGGTTTCTTGAGGGTGGTCGCCCAGAGCGGTGATGCAATAACCTCGAGTGGAAATTTTTTGTTTTATAGTTTTATTGGGGCTATGTTATTTATTATATTTTTTATAAATATTCATGTCAGCTGTGTTATCAGCTGACATCTATTTTCTTTTTTGCCCTCTTTTTTTTTGTTATTTAGACTCGAGAGGAGGTCAAAAGCTCTGGGTGCCATGTGGTCTGGAAGTTCTCTCTTCTTCTCCGGAGGTCGAGGTGACATCTGCTTCTTGCTGGTCCGGGTCACGCGACGTCGGCCAGGTTTAGTCGGATGCTGGATGGGAGGGTAAGGGTAAGGCTAGCTAGGGCGGGTCTTGACGTAGGACGTCGAGAGGCCTAGGGTGATGTATGTGTGCGAATTTAACGTAATATCGTGAGAGTGCTTTTATCGTGGGATTCGGGTGATTTTTAATGTCTGTGGCAAATTTTTGTGCGAGTTTTTGCGTGTGCTCTTCGAGAGAATCTATCTTTAAATCGCGTATAGATACGATCCATAGACAACTCAATTATATAGGCCATGTGTTCCATAGACTATAATATATAACACAAAACTTCTTCATAGAAAATCGTAAATAATTAATTTTAATATTATATATTATTACGTACAAAATGAAAGACTTTCAATCATTTTTAAAGAGTTTAATAATAAAAAAAATATGTATGAAGTTGAATTGTTTTTATTTGGTTCAAAATTTAAATAAAAAAAAATTTGTCCCAAGATTTATGGTAAATATTTGGTCATAAGTTTTTTAAGAATACGCCATCATTATAACGAACCCACTTAATTAATTGAAACTTGTTGACATCAAATTTACATTTATTTTTGTATATTGATACCGCCTGATATTTTAGGTCATCAGGACTCTCTCGAACGATCTTATTATCACCTCAATCAATGGTAATAAGGCCTAAACTAAACGATTATATCGCGAATAAATTCAAAAATTTGCAAAACCGACAGGCGAACCATACCATGCTCAGCAAACATAGCCCTGCATATGTGAACGCATCCATGCTCAGCAAACATGGCCCGGCATGTGAACGTAGCCGTTCGGCTGTAAGCGCGTCGGCAAAAAAAAGCCGATATGACAGTTGTAATCCAATTGAGTCGTAATGGAGTTTTGTTAGAATCGTGATTCGTCCGTAAAATCTCCCGCTTTCGGACAGGCAGGAAGTAAAGAAAAGAATTAGTCGTTTGGCTTATGCAATTGTATCTCTGTGTGTAATCGACGATGTAAAAATGTAAAAAAATCTAAGAAAATTAACTAGCCGACTCTAGGGTAGAGTTTCGATTAAACGAATACCGATTGAAATCTTTATAAGAGACACCTTTCTCCTAATCCTATCCCTTAGTTCCCTCACCGAAAGCCTTGGAAGGATGCTGTCTGACTCCAGTCAGATTGGGAAGAAACCCTGGTCGTCTCAATATAAACAGTACAAACTGTTTACTACAGGTCAGTCCAAGAAAATCCGTGGAATTGAAATGCCTGAAGATGCCGTAAGGCGAAACCCAGGTCACTAGCGAAAAAACTCTTGAAAAGAACAAAATTGTAGTAATTCAAATTTGTATATATATAATATATTTATTTATTTGATTTAAAAGATGTCGTTATAATATGCGGCGATACGAAACACGGATCGTTTGTGATAAGACCAGTGCTGTGGAGTCGTTGAAAAAAAGTCCGACTCCGACTCCAGCATTTACCAAAAACACGACTGTTACTTGGAGTCGGCGCGGCATTATGGCCTGAGTCGTACTCGGAGTCAGAAATTTTGAAAAATTTGTGTCAAGCAAATTTGACCGAAATTTTCATTTTTTTGGAAAAATGTCTGCCAAAATTCCAATTTTTACTTTTTTTTTTCTTTCCTTCGTTCAAGCACGAGTTTGTGGTCTTAACTAAACCATTTATTTATGTTTTTTCATTTTAGATGATTTTGTCAGGAGTTATGCTGACAACGCGGACGCACCTTTTTTCCGAGGGGTCACCGGAAATGACGTCACAATGGAGGAGTTTTAATTGTTTTTTTTTTGAAAATTTCAGAAACTATTCTTTAAATATGTATCTATAAGACAGAAAAAATTTTGAATTAAATAAATAATTTTTTACATAGAAAAAAAAATATTGAAAATAGGCCTTTTTTTACCCGACGAAACCCATGTAACCCCTTAATGGTTTATTTGATTTCATTTTTTTTTATGATTATTTTTTAAAAGAGTTAATTTTAATATAAAATTTTAAATAACTTTGATTATTCCACGTATTGTGTAACTAACTGTGACACGTGTTTCGCCTCTTTCAGAGGCATCTTCAGACTTACTATCGCAAAGTAATGAAGCAAGATAAATTCTAACATTTTAAATTATGAAATTACAAAATGGATTACGGGTTTTTTTTCTTCCCTTCTAAAGGAAACAAGGAAGGGGGTGATAGAATCAAAACAATGCAATAACATAATGATACTAATAAGGTGCAATCAATCAATCAATTAGATTGGGATTTTTCCTTTTAAAGGGACGCAAGATAGTAAGTCTGAAGATGCCTCTGAAAGAGGCGAAACACGTGTCACAGTTAGTTACACAATACGTGGAATAATCAAAGTTATTTTAAATTTTATATTAAAATGAACTTCCACAAAGTTACCGCCGAAACCATCGAAAAAAGAGTTAATTTTGTTTAAAAAAAATCAATTTCAAATTTTTAAAGGATTAATTTGATTCCAGTATATATAATAATTATTATCAGATATCCAAAAGTCTCATCTTTTACATTTAGTCTATGGTCACTGAGTCGAAATTTTTTCATTGTCTATGAAGCATCTTGTGTCCCACTTGTCTATGGATCGAGCAGTTCGTTTCGATAGATACGTTGATTTAAATAACGGCTCGAGATGGATATTAACACATTGGATGCTGAGAACACGCCTGCCGTATCAATTTTCATACTAAAAAACAGGTTAAGCATTGAAAGCGTTAAACTTGAACTGGAAGATGAATTCTTGATACCAGAGACGAAATTTCTTGTCGACACTTCCCAAAACCAAGCAAATGAAGATCCTTTGACTGATTGGAGATACGAAGCAAAAGTGAAACAGGAACTGATCGACGAAGTTGACCAACTCAAGACTGAAGAGGTACGTATATATGTTACAGTGAAAATGTATCAATAATCGATTTGTATGACAACATGATTTCACTGGTCACGATCGTTGAAATTATTGGCCCAAGTCGATGATTTGCCGGCCTAAATTTTTGATTTGCTTCAATGAAACAAAATAAGCAAGTTGTCCCTTTCATAAAAAGAGAACCAAAGACAAACATAAGGCTGAAGATAAGGCAGTCAAATTTAATTTCAATGACAGCTTGGAGAAGAATATATTTTCACTGAGAATACAGTTTCACTGTAACATGTTATCAAATTAGGTTTCTATTACAGTTGTCAATGATATGTCTAATATAGTTCCATTGTCGTTTTTTTACTTGAATTGTATGTGTTCTGTCCATGGCTGTAGACCTTGGAGTCGGGGCTTTTTGGCCGGAGTCGGAGTCGTACAAGGAGTCAGATTGTTCAAAAACTTTGAACCTACTTTTTTCCATATCAGATCTCAAATTGGTTTATTGGCCGGATTGGTTGGTTGATTTATAATTGATTTCAAAAAAAAAGGAAATATTAAATAATCTTTTTGTCCGGCCGTGGCGCAGTGTCAACGTTGTTGGCCTGCGTGCCGGACCGCACGGGTTCGATTCCCGGTACCAGCGGTTTTTTTCAGTCGATAAATCCGTTCAAAGGCATGGGTGTTTGTGTTGTTGAAAATCCCTTCCCTCCTTTCCGATCCCAAAGAGCGACGCATAGTGACAGCGATTAGCCGAACACTAGTCCTGTCCTAGTCCTCGTATCCTTTCTATCCCTACTCTCTTCGAAAATTAGAGGTTGAGCAACTGAGTAACAAGCAGTTCTCGTAGAAAAACATATGTTGAGATAAACGCCGTGAGGAGTCCATATGCTCCAAGTTGGGAGCGGATATGGTTAAAAAAAAAAATGTCAAATGCATGGCGCATTGACGTCAGCTGTAATGCCATGATTTGGTTTTTCTTAATCTTATATATAAAACCGAAACGGCGTATGTATGTCTGTGGGTCTGTAATTCCTTTTTGCATTGTTGGTCATTAAGTTGCCATAAAAACGAATATGAAAGAAAATATGTTTGAATTTTTATCGGCGATGTCAATTAGTCAATATGTAATAAATTAGTCTTCTACTGTACTTTTCACGGCTATTATTAATATAATAATGTTTATTATTCACGTGAAGGTATTATTTGACATTTCTTTGACAGCAAATTAGATTTTTTCCTTTGAATTTGGACATTTTAATAGGCGAGAATGGGGCTGTCATCAAATTAAATAAAGTTTTTGATTTTATTTTAAATCTATTTTGTATGTTAGATTTTGTGATATAATTATGTCGAATGATATAACATTAAATAATTATTGGTCGCTTAGTCCGAGCGACGCCGGGTAGCAATACCAGTAAATAAATAAATCAAACTTATATGAGTGCATCGTAAAAATCACTTGTCCTGTCCTAGTCCTCGTATCATCTCCATTTCTCTTCGAAAAAGAGAGGTTGAGCTACTAAATAACAAGCATTTAACGTGAGACGACCTGGATTCGGTTTCGCTCGTTAAATGAGAGGGAACCTCTGTCCGTCACTCTAGGGGATAGGAATTAGGGATAGGAGATGGAAAATAGGATGCTCTAAGTAAAACTATCTCAAAGTCTCAAAAAAATAGTGCAAAGCAGACACACATTTACTTAAGAATTTTAGTTACATGAATTTAGATTTAAAAAATACTAGAAGTTATTGGTAAAGGAATTTAAGACAAAACCAAAACCAAACGATGCGCGACGATTATATAGCCATAACGATTGGCGATTTCGCGGTACCGATTTCAGGATCTGGAATAGCGGATTTCAGGGGGAGAAGAAGATTTCGAGTCTGGTAACACCGCTCAAGACTTGGCTTTCACCAAGATTTACAACTCGCAAAGTGCTTCCCAGAGCTCTAGTCTCTGACCGGGGAAGGTTTCCCAGAACAGAGGACTACTAATCCAAATCCTTAATTATGGGAGGCTAGGGCCGTCGACCAAGTTAAAGGCTTTATATGGCTTTAATAGTGCACACTCCAAGTTACCGTAGAAACCTGACAGCACGATTGAATAAAAAACCCGCTCTTATGTGCCCCATATCGTTCGGTTGTAGCGAGCGACGCCTCCGTAAAATGTGGTCCGAATGGAGCAGAAGTTGCGTCCACTGTACCATTTAGAGGAGGTTGCGTGAAATACCACGTATCTTACGCAGCCCGGGCGAAAGAGATAGAGCGATAGTTAGAGCGAGAACGCTGCTCCATACCTATCTCAGGTGTCGTTGCGCCTGGATGTCGCTTTTACAAAGATTAAGAGATTTTACTTTATATCGGATCGCTATAGATTTCAATATAGGGTATTTAGTAGACTGAATTTAATTTCCTGATATCGATTTAACTCATAGACTGAGGTGACAAATAGACCGTTCGAGAGAGTTATGATGACCTTACATATAGGGCGGTGTCAAACGAAAAAAAGTAATTTTCATGTATGGGCATTTTGATGATTGATTGACATGTTTTCTATACTTTAATTGGTTGTGTCGTGTCATTATTTCTTTTTGCCTGTCGTGCCATAGACAAGAGAAATTAAACAAAAAACAGAAGGCGTAAATTACAATAGATACGTTTTTGTTTAACAACTGAATCTATCAATGAAGACGAATTATGTTAATATAAAATAATGTCGACTATTCCACGTATTGTGTTGCTAATTGTGACACGTGTTACGTCTCTTTCAAAGGCATCTTCGGACTTATTATCGCAAAGTTTGCTAAAGTATGGAATATTGATTACAGGGCTGTGGTGTCGGTCTAAAAAAGTCCGACTCCGACTCCAACTGAAAAGAGGTTAATATCGTCACCTTTTTCCCTAGATTTCCTATTTACGTGTATTCAATTAAATATCAACCCTATCAATGCGGCCAAAAGTCAAATTTTACATATTAAATGCAAAAATAAAAAGTTCAAACTTTTCGAAATTTCCGACTCCGAGTACGACTCCGACCAAAACGCCGCTCCGGATCCGACTCCACGACTCTGACTCCGACTCCACAGCCCTGATATATTCAACAAAGAAATTTATAAAATTAAATGCCAGTTGGCTTGCGTGCCCGACCGCCCGGGTACGATCCCCGGTACGAGCGGATTTTTTATTCAATCGATAAATCTGTACAAAGGCATGGGTGCTTGTGTTGTTGAAAATCCCTTCACACCTTTCCGATCCCAAAGAGCGACGCATAGTGACAGCGATTAGTTAATCACTAGTCTTGTCCTAGTCCTTGTACCCTTTCCAGCCCTGACTGATTGTAATAAAAATAAAAAAGATTTACTACTTTTTTCACATCAAATTTATTATATCAGGACCGGTTTCACTCATGGCGAGCATTGTCTACTGATTCGGTCCTGATATATTAAATTATATGTGGAAAAAGTACTGAACATATTTTAATATTTTTATTATATTGTCCATTCCACCAAGTATTGACAGTGAACACCTTCAAAATATTGATTGTTATACTTAAACATGATGTATTTAAAAATGGTAGACGCTTTATGGTGATTTATCTAGAATTGTGTTTCTTATATGTGACGTCGTTAAAAATAAGTACGACTCTGACTCCGACTCCATAGACACGACTCCGACTCCGACTAAAAAATGTTTAATTTCGTCACGTTTCCTTCTACCTTTCTTATTAACGTGTATTCACTTTGATATTAACCAACCAATCCGGCCAATAAGCACATTTTACATAATATATACAAAAATAAAAAAATCAAATTTTCTGACTATAATATGTCTCCGACCAAAAAACCTCGACTCTTTAGCTCTGAAATTGACTCAACAGCCCTTCTCATATGCTTGAAGATGCCGAAAGGTAAAACCCGGGTCGTTAGCGACCAAGCTCATGGAAGCTCGGTCCCTGTGGTCTAGCGGCAAAAGCTTTGTTCTAGCAATCCGGGGACCCGGGTTCAATTCCCGGCAAGGTCAAAGTTTTTCATTTAAAAAAAGAGATCTTGGGCCGGGTGTATGTTATTTATCGTTGATTTTGTGCACAACTGATTCAATATTTATCATCGAGTTAATCTCGTATGACTTTCACAATTAAGAATATTTGGCGCATTGGCGTAAGCTGTAATGCCAAATATATTTTGTATTTAAAATTTTTAAAAAACTTTTTACTTATTTTACAAAAACTAAAAAAAACCATTAAATATGACTTATACCATTCTAATATGTTAATTGAGTTGGCATTTACTTGGTAGAACTCCATTTTAATACGGTAAAAAAAATAACAATGTATTTTTACTCTATACTATAGTTCTGACGAAGGCGTTAGCCGAAATAGCTATCAACAAATATATAAAATAATTCATGTAGAATTAAAATACATTGTTATTTTTCTTACCCTATCATTCTAATATGATTCATACTTTTTAATATACAACTGTGACGTCAATGCGTGAACCGTGTTTCGTTTATTATCACAAAATCATCTGTTTGCTTTTTTATAGATTCCAGCAGCCCAGAATTCTTCTTCTTCTTCCGTCATCCCAGGTCTAAGTTATTGCCATCTTAAATTGCAAGAAATTGAAATTGAAGATTTTGACATCAAAAAGGAATTTCTGTCTGAACAACAGGTCGTCGTGGAAATCCAATTAGAGAGAAGAGTGTTCAATGTCAGGAACTTTGTTTGCAGCATTTGTTTCGATGTATTCCCGTCCAATAGTTCACTGGTGAGGCATCGTAAGTTTCATCGGAGGTCCAAATTTCACTCTGATACTGTCGCATGTACTAAAGAAAAGAATCTTCTAGTTAAATTGAAACCTTTTCAATGCAATTTGTGTAATTTTTCATCTGCTTATAGTTATATATTAAGGACACACAAAAAGATACATTCTGGTGAAAAGCCATACGCTTGCGATCTATGTGATTATAAATCAATATTTAAACCTTATTTAATTAGACACATAAAAACACATTCTAGAGTACTGCCATTCAATTGCGATTTTTGTGATTTTAAATGTTCTAAGCTTCAACTGTTTCAAAGACATAAAAAGGTACATCCGGGTGAAAAAATTTACAAATGCGATGTTTGTGATTATAGATTCACGCATTTCAGCAAATTAAAAAGTCATAAAATGATACATTCCGGTGAAAAGCGATACAAATGCGACTTTTGTGATTATAAATGTTTGCATAAATTTCGATTTAACTCACATAGAAGGTCGCATACGAATGAAAAACCGTTCGCATGCAATTTTTGCGATTTTAAAACTGCGTATAAGACATCGTTAAAAGAACACCAAAGGCAGCATACAGGGGAAAAACCTTTTAAATGCGATCAATGCGTCTATTCAGCTGCTCATTGGACAAACTTGAAAGATCACAGAAAGGTACATTCGGGTGAAAAGCCATACGAGTGCGATTTGTGTGATAGTAAATTCTTTCATTTTCGTAACTTGAAAGTTCACAAATTGATACATTCGAGTGAAAAGCTATACGAGTGCAGTGAATGTGGCTTTAAAACAATGTACCAAAGAAATTTGGTTTATCACAAAGCTAAACATTCTACAGAGAAACCGTTCGCTTGCGATCTTTGTGATTACAAAACTGCCCAACCTAAAAATTTGAGACGTCACAAAATGAAACATTCGAATAAAATGCCATACGCATGCGACCAATGTGATTATAAATGCAGTATCGCGTATGAATTGAAGAAGCATAAAATGAGACATCACAAATTTCATGTGGGGGGGTCTGATGGTGTCGCAAGTACGGATGAAAAGAATCTTCTTGTTGAATTAGAACATTTTAAATGCAATTTGTGTAATTATTCAACTATTTATGTGCATAATATGAAACGACACAAAAAAAATCATTTAGTCAAAATGCCACACGCTTGCGATTTGTGTGATTTTAAATCAATGTCAAGAACACAATTTGCAAGACATAAACTAACACATCCAAGAATAAAACAATTCAATTGCGACATTTGTGATTTTAAATGTTCTGAGAAAAAACTGTTAAAAAGTCATAAAAAGATACATTCGAGTGAAAAAATTTATAAATGCGATGTCTGTGATTATAAATCACCGCATTTACACTATTTAAAAGGTCATAATTTGATACATTCCGCTGTAAAGCGATACATATGCGAATTTTGTGATTATAAATGTATGAGTAAAAATCGATTTAACTCACATATGAGGACACATACGAATGAAAAACCGTTCGCATGCGATTCGTGCGACTTTAAAACTGCTCATAAGACATCGTTAAAAGAACACAAAACGAAACATACAGGGGAAAAACCTTTTAAATGCGATCTATGCGTCTATTCAGGTTCAAGTTTGATTAACTTGAAAAATCACAGAAAGGTACATTCAAGTGAAAAACCTCACGAGTGCGATTCGTGTGATAGTAAATTCGCGTATTTACGTCAACTGAATAGTCACAAGAAGATGCATTCGAGTGAAAAGCTATACGAGTGCAGTGAATGTGGGTTTAAAACGTTGTACAGAGGAACATTGATATCTCACTTAACTAAACATTCCTCAGTTAAACCGTTCGCATGCGATCTTTGTGATTACAAAACTGCCCACAATAAAAGTTTGCGACGTCACAAATTTACACATTCGAGTGAAAAGCCATACGAATGCGACAAGTGTGACTTTAAATGCAAGCACGGTTATTATTTAAAGAGTCACAAAGTTAACAAACATTCGCATGGTCCTTGATTTACTTGAACTAACAGCTCAGTTAGAGTTCATACGTGCACTCGAAATGCCTGACGATGCCGGAAGGTGAAACTCGGGTCGTTAGCAATAAAACTCAAATGGAAAAGTTCAAACTTTTTTTTAAATATTTCTTTTGGTTTAAGGTTGGTTTCTCTTAACGGCACCTTCAGGTTTTTCAAGCTAAAGAGGAATAATATCAATATAAATTTAAAATAACTTTGATTATTCCACGTATTGTGTAACTAACTGCGACACGTGTTTCGCCTCTTTCAGAGGCATCTTCAGACTTACTATCGCAAAGTTTGCTCAAGTAATGAAGCAAGATAAATTCTTACATTTTAACATTTTAAATTATTAAATTACAAAATGGATTACGGGTTTTTTTCCTTCTAAAAGAGGCGAAACACCTGTCACAGTTAGTTACACAATACGTGGAATAATCAAAGTTATTTTAAATTTATATTAAAATGAACTTCCACAAAGTTACCGCTGAAACCATCGAAAATAGAAATAATATCATTCATTGAAAATTACTCAAATATATACTTGAAATCAATTAATAATAGATCGGATAAAACCCACGAATTATTTGTGTTCTCGCATTATACGTTTTCCCGCGTGGTGCGCTCATTTTCTGTAGTCCCGCTATTTAGTTCATATATAAAACTTTCCCGCATTCATCGTTTCCCGCATTTAACGTTTGTTTCATACGGTCCCATGAATAACGTAAAATTGGGGTTTCACTGTACAGTGGAACCCCGATCTTACGTTTTAACGCGTGGTGCGCTCATTTTCTATAGTCCCGGCATTTAGTTCATATATAAAACTTTCCCGCATTCATCGTTTCCAGCATTTAACGTTTGTTTTATACGGTCCCATGATAACCGTAGAATCGGGGTTTCACTGTATACAGTGGAACCCCGATCTTACGTTTTAACGCGTGGTGCGCTCATTTTCTATAGTCCCGGCATTAAGTTCATATACTAAACTTTCCCGCATTCATCGTTTCCCGCATTTAACGTTTGTTTAATACGGTCCCTTAAAAAACGGAGAATTGGGGCTTCATTGTACTTTTATTTTTGTACACAAACTGTTTATTGCGCGTCAGTTCAAGTACATCCGTGAACTTATAATGCCTGATGATGCCGAAATGTCAAACCCGGGTCGTTTGCGACAAAATTTATGGAAAAGGACAAATTTTGAACGATTCAAATTTCAATTCGAAATTCCATCACGCACCCTCAGTCGAAGTTGACATTTTGTGTAAAGTGGCTTATTTTACACAAACGGTTTATTTAAATAAAATCATTTCCGTCGCATTGGGTAACTTTGCCTTACATGGGGTAGATTGCCTAGTCATAAGATTCAAATTTCATATTGAAATTCCACCAAGCACTCTCAGTCAGAGTTCTTACGAATTTATTTGAAGTTTTTAGATAAACATATTGTGGAACCCCGTTCTTACGTTCTCGCATTATACGTTTTCCCGCGTGGTGCGCTCATTTTCTAAAGTCCCGGCATCTAGTTCATATATAAAACTTTCCCGCATTTATCGTTTGTATTATACGGTCCCATGAAAAACGTAGAATCGGGGTTTCACTGTATAGTGGAACCCCGATATTACGTTCTCGCTTTTTACAATTTCCCGCGCGGTGCGCTCATTTTCTATTGTCCCGGCATCTAGTTCATATATAAAACTTTCCCGCATTTATCGTTTGTTTTATACGGTCCCTTGAAAAACGTAGAATCGGGGTTTCACTGTACAGTGGAACCCCGATATTACGTTCTCGCTTTATACAATTTCCCGCGTGGTGCGCTCATTTTCTAAAGTCCCGGCATCTAGTTCATATATAAAACTTTCCCGCATTTATCGTTTGTTTTATACGGTCCCTTAAAAAACGTAGAATCAGGGTTTCACTGTATAGTGGAACCCCGATATTACGTTCTCGCATTATACGTTTTCCCGCGTTGTGCGTTCATTTTCTGTAGTCCCGGCATTTAGTTCATATATAAAACTTTCCCGCTTTCATCGTTTCCCGCATTAATCGTTTGTTTTATACGGTCCCTTAAAAAACGTAGAATCGGGGTTTCACTGTATAGTGAAACCCCGATATTACGTTCTCGCTTTATACAATTTCCAGCGCGGTGCGCTCATTTTCTACAGTCCCGGCATCTAGTTCATATATAAAACTTTCCCGCATTTATCGTTTGTTTTATACGGTCCCTTAAAACACGTAGAATCAGGGTTTCACTGTTCATATATAGCGATAGACATTTTGTTTTGAGTGTCTTATTTAACACAAGCGGTGTAATTTTGTAAAATAATTATTTCTTAAGTCTTATTGGGTAACTTTGCCTTACATGGGGTATGTTTGTCCAGTTAATTTTTTTCTTTAACTGTTAACAATGTTATTTGCTTATGTATTGAAACAAATTTTTTGTCATACCTTTTTATTCTTGCCTAAATTTTGTATAAATATCACTGCATGTTTATATTTATTATCAGTTGGTGATGCTCACCATGAGCGAAACCGGTTCTTACCAATAAATTAAATGTAGAATAATTAATAAAAATGTGTTTTTATTTTTTTTATGATACCATTCCACCAAGTATTGACGATCCGGTCTGTGGCGCAGTGTCAACATTGTTGGCTTACGTGCTGGACCGCCTCGGTTCGATTACCGGTACGAGCGGATCTTTTCAGTTAGTAAATCATGAGTGTTTGTGTTGTTCAAATTCCCTCCCCACCTTTTTCTAACCCAAAGAGCGACGCATAGTGAGAGCAATTAGCTAACCACTAGCCCTGTCTTAGTCCTCGTATCCTTTCCATTCCTACTCTCTTCAAAAAAGAAAATTTGAGCAACCAAATAACAGACAGTTCTCGTAGAAAAATATATGTTGAGATAAACTCCGTTAGGAGTCCATATGCTCCAAGTTGGAAGAGGACATGGTTAAAAAAAAAGGTATTGAAAGTGAATACCTTTAAATTGGTCAATTTTATTGTTTGAATGTACATATACAATCAGTTCTCGAGTTTCGACGGTTTCTGTTCCACCACCTAGGACGCAAGTCGAAATGGTCATAAGTCGAATTTCATATAATAAAAAAATGAAATGTGCGTTAGTGGTATTTATTTCAGAATATGTACTGAATATCCCAGAGCTGTGGAGTCGGAGCTTTTTGGCCGGAGTCGGAGTCGTCGCGGCGATTTGGTCGGAGTTTGAACATTTTATTTTTGCATTTAACTATTGGCCGAATTAGTAGGGTTGATATATATATATTTTTTTTAATATAAATAAAAAATATTTGGCATTACAGCTTACGCCAATGCGCCAAATATTCTTAATTGTGAAAGTCATACGAGATTAACTCGATGATAAATTAATAAATCAGTTGTGCACAAAATCAACGATAAATAACATACACCCACCCCAAGAACTCTTTTTTCAATTGAAAAAATCGTACCTTGCCGTGAATTGAACTCGGGTCCCCTGATCGCTAGGACAAAGCTCTTGCCACTAGACCACAGGGACCGATATGTAATTGAATACACATAAATATGATAATTAGGGGAAAAAAGTGACGATGTTAACCTTTTTTTAGTCGGAGTCTTAGTCGTGTTTTTGCTCAATGCTGGAGTCGGAGTCGGACGTTTTTTTAACGACTCCACAGCCCTGGAATATATAGTACATATCGATGGATTAAAGAGTAAATTTTGCTATCTCCATTTTTGTCAATTGTGCAGGAGAGGGAAAAAACCTGGGCTGTGTGGTGGTAGTCGAAGTCGTGAAGTCGGGGCTTTTTGGCCGGAGTCGGAAATTTTAAGGTAGATTTTTAAATTTTTATTCGTATTGGTAGGGTTGATATTTAATTAAATATGAAAATTAGGCAAAAAAAAGGGACGATATTAAACTTTTTGTCTATGTTGTGTTTTTGGTCAATGTTGGAGTTGAAGTCGTGGTTTTGGTAAATGCTGGATTCGGAGCCCTGGTAAAAACCCTGGTGATTATTTTGGTATATTCAAACTGATCAAGAAAATTTCTAATTGGACTTTCAAACGATTTTTTTGTATCATCGCTGAAAAACAGCAAACGAATGAGAGGTGAAAATAGAAAATGGTGGAGTTGGATTATTAGCAGAGAAGGTTTTAGAACGACAATGGAGTTATCAAATTTTCCTAAAATGTTTTAACGACGCACTCAATTAAGTTTCGGTTATACAAATTTTACGCGACATGCACATTGCATAATACAACAAGATGGCATTATCAACAAAATTTACAGTTAACTTTTCCAGGCTGAGGGTGAAACAGTCGACCATCACTACTACTTTATCTTAACTCATTATATGCCGGTTGGTATAAGAACGGTCGTGCGCCGAGGGCCGCGATTTTCTTTGAAAAATATCGACGGATTTCAGTAATACATAGAAGTTCTCTTTAAAATCGATATAACATTGATTATATTGCAAAATATGTCAACTGTAAGTATAGGACTGTGATTTCTAGAATTTTGAATTATAAAATCGACGACCTTGTCAAGTATTAGTGGGTGTATAGTTGACCGTATATATACGCGCATTTTCTATAGCCGGCACTGCGCTCACGGATTTGTAGACCGTATATATACGTTTCTGGCATACAACCGGTTAAATATCTATCTTAATATAAAATTTTAAATAACTTTGATGATTCCACGTATTGTGCTACTAACTATGACACGTGTTTCGCCTCTTTCAGAGGCTGAAGATGCCTATCGCAAAGTTTGCTTAAGTATACCCAAGTCCTTTTTTTTTCGATTGAAAAAATCTGACCTTCCTTTGAATCCCCTGATCGCTAGGACAAAGCTTTTGCCACTAGACTACAGGGACATTATGCGACACACCGGTGTGTCGTGACCTAAAAGAACCGTTAAAGAGTCCACAGCCTTGGTATTTACCAGGGCTGTGGACGTTTTCTTTCTACCTATCATATTTATGCGTATTCAATTATATATCAACTAACCAATCCTGCCAATAGCCTATTTTGAAATTTCTGTCTCCGACTTCGACTCCGACCAAATCGCTGCGCCGACTCCGACTCCGACTCCGACTCCACAGCCCTGGTATTTACACATTGCTTTAAACCTCTATCAGAAATCTGGTTTAATAATTCATAGTATATGGTCATACAGCCAAAACTATTACATTGTCTATGAAGCTTCTTAAGCCGTGATTGTCTATGGAACAAGCAAAACTACAGCTGTCCGTTTCGATAAATATTTCAATGTAAAAAAACGGGTCAAGATGGATATTAAAGTGGAAATGGAAGATGAATTATTCATACCAGAGAAGAAAATTCTTGGCGATACTTCCCAGAAACACACGAATGAAGGTCCTTCGACTGAGTGGAGATACGATGCAATAGTGAAACAGGAACTGATCGACGAAGATGATCAACGCGAGGCTGAAGAGGTATATATATACACACCTTACTTTGAAAAGGTTCTGACATCTCATGACACTGTTTTTAGACATGAGCGTTTGAAGTTTCGATTGATAAAAATTCACTTGTAACAATGAGCAAGTAAAAATGTTTCAAATAACTTATTTTAAGCGTATTTTTTCACAACTCTTGCTGTGAAATAATGATTTTATGGATCTATTGATGGAAACAATGATGACAATCTAAGAACATCGTCATTCAACCATAGATAATTCTGAAATTCATACACATATATGTTACAGTGAAACTGTATTCTCAGTGAAAATGTATCAAGTAATAGATTTGTATGACAACATGATTTCACTGGTCACGATCATTGAAATTATTGGCCCAATTCGATGATTTGCCGGCCTAAAATTTTGGTTTGCTTCAATGAAACAAAATCAGCAAGTAAAAAGGGAACCAAAGAAAAACACAGACAAACATTGGGCCGAATATAGGGCGGTCAAAATTAATTTCAATGACAGCTTGGAGAAGAATATATTTTCACTGAGAATACAGTTTCACTGTAACATATACATATGGTAGAATGCGTTAAATACAAGCAATCAAATGACCAAAAGGTCATTTGAGACAAATATGTCAATCAGAACCTTGTCAAAGTAAGGGAATGATTTATCGAATAATCTTTCTATAATAGTTGTCAAAAATGGGCTGTCATTTTGATGACAAAAGAAACAAGACAATAAAAAAAGATCGTAAATTACAATCAATCAGTGATTAGCAACCTTTTGCGACGATGGGCTAGCTCATAATCTCTCAGATAGCTCGAGGGCCGCATGTGTAAAACTAAATAAATTATCGATGTTGTTAGTGTAGATTGATTTGTTATACTGTTCTTACATCGTCCGGAATAAAGGTGATTGATATTTGCCACGGCGGGCCGCATGATATGTCATTAAGGACCACAGTATGTGCATTTTTGATCTAGATATTAAGTCTGGTCCTTAGTGCATTGGTCAATGCTGTTGGTTTCCGTGACGGACAGCCAGGGCTCGAGTGTCTGTTCTGAAAGATTTTTGCGATTGATTTATCGAATTTGTTCAAATGTAATACCTAAGTGTATTTGTTTTAAGCCAGGGCTGTGAAGCCCGTCAAAAAAGTTCGACTACAACTCCAGCATTTACCAAAACCACGACTCCGACTCCGACTCCAACATTGACCTAAAACACGACTCCGACTCCGACTAAAAAAAGTTTAATATCGTCACTTGTTTTTCCTAATTTTCCTATTTATGTGTATTCAATGAAATATCAAGCCTTACAATCCGGCCAATAGCTAAATTTTACATATAATATGCAAAAATAAAAAGTTCAAACTTTTCAAATTTTCCGTCTCCGCCCCTAACTTGAAGCACATGCACCTCTCACTTTTATTATTGAAACATGTTTTCTTCTGCGAGAAATTCTCAGTATTTTTAAAGTTATACCTATTTCAGATGAACCAGAATTCATTTCCTCAAGACCTGTCAATGAATCCGATGGATATTAAACAGGAAGAAGAAGAATATTCACGATGGAACAAGAGTGATGATGGAGAAGACTTCGCTTGTGGAGATGTTCCATTGCAAGTACTGAAGATTGAATTTGATGAGTTTCCAAATGCTGACAACCCATCAGTTAAGGTAACCTTAATACAGTAAAACCCCGATTCTACATTTTTCAAGGGAACGTATAAAACAAACGTTAAATGCGGGACAGGTTTTATATGTGAACTAAATGCCGGGACTGTTTAAAATGAGCGCACCACGCGGGAAAACGTATAATGCGAGAACGTAAGATCGGGGTTCCACTGTATACAGTGAACCCCCGATTCTCCGATTCTACGATTCTACGGTATGGGACCGTATAAAACAAACGTTAAATGCGGGAAACTTTTATATATGAACAAAATGCCTGGACTATAGAAAATGAGCGCACCACGCGGGAAAACGTATAATGCAAGAACGTAAGATCGGGGTTCCACTGTATACAGTGAAACCCCAATTTCACGTTTATCAAGGGACCGTATAAAATAAACGTTAAATGCGGGAAACTGTTATATATGATCAAAATGCCTGGACTATAGAAAATGAGCGCACCACGCGGGAAAACGTATAATGCGAAAACGTAAGATCGGGGTTCCACTGTATACAGTGAAACCCCGATTCTACGGTTATCATGGGACCGTATAATACAAACGTTAAATGCGGGAAACTTTTATATATGAACAAAATGCCGGGACTATAGAAAATGAGCGCACCACGCGGGAAAACGTATAATACAAGAACGTAAGATCGGGGTTCCACTGTACAGTTATACCCCGATTCTACGTTTTTCAAGGGACCGTATAAAACAAACGTTAAATGCGTGAAACTTTTATATATGAACAAAATGCCTGGACTATAGAAAATGAACGCACCACGCGGGAAAACGTATAATGCAAGAACGTAAGATCGGGGTTCCACTGTATACAGTGAAACCCCGATTCTAAGTTTATCAAGGGACCGTATAAAACAAACGTTAAATGCGGGAAAGTTTTATATATGAACTAAATGCTGGGACTATAGAAAATGAACGCACCACGCGGAAAAACGTATAATGCGAGAACGTATGATCGGGGTTCCACTGTATACAGTGAAACCTCGATTCTACGGTTATCATGGGACCGTATAAAACAAACGTTAAATGCGGGAAACGATGAATGCGGGACAGGTTTTATATGTGAACTAAATGCCGGGACTGTTTAAAATGAGCGCACCGCGTGGGAAACGTATAATACAAGAACGTAAGATCGGGGTTTCACTGTACAGTAATACCCCGATTCTACGTTTTTCAAGCGACCGTATAAAACAAACGTTAAATGCGGGAAAGTTTTATATATGAACTAAATGCCGGGACTATAGAAAATGAGCGCACCACGCGGGAAAACGTATAATGCGAGAACGTAAGATCGGGGTTCCATTGTATACAGTGAAACCCCGATTCTAAGTTTATCATGGGACCGTATAAAACAAAGGTTAAATGCGGGAAAGTTTTATATATGAACTAAATGCCGGGACTATAAAAAATGAACGCATCACGCGGGAAAACGTATAATGCGAGAACTTAAGATCGGGGTTCCACTGTATACCGTAAAACTTGGTGAATAGAAACAAAAACAAGGATTTAACTTTAGCCCAACTTTACCAAGAATCCAATGTGTTTTTTTACTATTTATATATAATTCCGTCCGTGTCCGTTCCGTGGCGCAGTGTCAACGGCGTCGGCTTGCGCTCCGGATCGCCCGGGTTCGATCCCCGGTATGAACCGATTTTTTCAGTCGATAAATCTCGATAGATCCCAAAAAGCGACGCATAGTGACAGCGATTAGCTAATCACTAGCCCATAGACAACAAAGTCCTAGTCCTCGTATCCTTTCTATCCCCTACTCTCTTCGAAAAAAAAAAAAAGATTGAGCAACTAAGTAACAAGCTGTTCTCGTAGAAAAACCATGAATTATGCTTTTTTATAGAACTATTAGTTAAGTAAATAAATGAAACGTGTTTCGTTTTTTACAACAACATCTTTTGCTTACTTGTTATAGATACCAGCCGCCCAGACTTCTTCTTCTTCCGTCATCCCAGGTCCAAGTAATTCTCATCAAAAACCGTCAGAATTTTATAAAGAAATAAAAATCGAAGATTTTGACGTCAAAAAAGAGATACTATCAAATCAGCAGGTCGTGGTTGTTATCCATTTAGAAAGGAGGGTGTACCATATCAGAAACTTTGTTTGCAGCTTTTGTTTCGATATATTCCCGTCCAATAGTTTACTGGTGAAGCATCGAAAGTTTCATGTGGTGCCAAAATTACAGTCTGTTGTTGTTGTAAATAAGAAAAGTACCGAAGAAAATGATCTTTTAGTTGAATTGAAACCTTTTAAATGTAATTTGTGTGATTATTCATCTGCTTATGGTTACAATTTGAACCAACACAAAAAAATACATTCAGATGTAAAGCCGTACGCTTGCGATCTGTGTGATTACAGATCAAAAATAGGATGTCATCTAAAAAGACACAAACTGACACACACCCGTGAACAACCATTCAAATGTAATCTATGTGATTACAAATCGTCACAGCTAAAAGTGTTTTTACGTCACAAAATGATACATTCAGGTGAAAAAATGTACGAGTGTGACGCTTGTGACTATAAATCTGCGCATTTAAAACATCTGAAACGTCACAAAATGATACATTCAGGTGAAAAGCCATACGAATGCGATCTTTGTGACTATAAATGTACGCAAAATGTTAATTTGAAGCAACACAGAATGACGCATACGAATGAAAAACCCTTTTCATGCAATTTGTGTGATTTTAAATCGGCATATGAAAGGACTTTAAAGACACACCAAATGAAGCATACAGGGGAAAAACCTTTTTCGTGCGATCTGTGCGAATATACAACCGCACAGCTTAAAAACTTGAAACATCACAGAATGATACATGTGGGTGAAAAGCCATTCGAATGCGATTCTTGTGATAGTAAATTCGCTCAGTTTCGTCATCTGAAAAGACACAAATTGATACATTCGGGTGAAAGGCTGTTCGAGTGCAGTGAATGTGACTTCAAGTCAGCGTATAAAGGATACCTAGCCACCCATCGGATGATTCATTCGAAGGAGAAACCTTTTTCGTGCGATCTTTGTGATTACAAATCGTCCGATTCGAAAAACCTGAAGCGTCACCAAAAGGTACATTCGGGTGAAATGCCATTCGAGTGCGACAAGTGTGACTATAAGTCAAGGCACGGTTTTAATTTGAAAGTTCACCAAGTGAAACATTCGTGTGAGCAGAAGTGATGCAAAAAGTCGTACGGTCGATGGCGCAGTGGTCAACGTCGTTGGTTATCGTGACGGACTGCCTGAGACTGTTGAGAGGCGATTGATTTTTAATTAAAACCATTTTTTACGACAACTGGTTGTCAAACAATTTTTAATGGAAGTTATACATCACGAAGGAGTGCCTGGACTCTAGTGCAGTGTTATCGTGACGGACTGCTCGTCTTTTACAACAGCTGGTTGTAAGGCTTTACGGTTTTTTAACATCATGCAGGTGGAGTGCCCGGACCTTGGTGAAGTGGTCAACGTCGTTAGCGCCCGTGACGGACAGGAAGCGATTTAAATTAAATCAAAAAGATTTTTTTACGACAACTGGTTGTCAAACAATTAATAAAAGAAAAAATACTTCAGGAAGCTTAAGTGCTTGGACTGTGGTGCAGTGGTCAACTCTCTTAGCTCCCGTGATGGACTGCCCTAGTTCAATGAGAAGCGATTGATTTTGAATCAAATTAATCTTTTACGAAAACTGGTTGTCAGGTTATAAGTAACATCAATTCTTGGGTGTAAAGACATACGAGCGAAACACGAGTTGAACTCCGTATGCATCCATTTTATATATATTAAAGGATATCCCAGCATTGCAATTGTAAATCATTAATCTATAGTAGAATATTTAAATATTCTTGAAATTTTAAGAAGTTTCAACATATAATATTATTGGTTCTAGAAGTGTAATAATAATTCACGATTTAATTGAAATAAAAAAAAATCTGCAATTTAGTTTAATTTATTGGATTATTTTTTTTATTTTCCTTGAGTTTTATCACAAACGACCCGGGTTTCGTATCCCCGCATTTTATTACGACAGCATTTCAAATTAAATAAATGAATATATCATATGTATACCAGGGCTGTGGAGTCGGTGAAAAAAAGTCCGACTCCGAATCCAGCATTTACCAAAACTACGACTCCGACTCCGACATCGACCAAAAACACGACTCCGACATAAAAAAGGTTAATATCGTCACTCTTACCGTAACCCTATCAATGCGGCCGAAAGCCAAATTTGACATAAAAGTTCAAACTTTTCAAAATTTCCGACTCCGACTCTGACTCCGATCAAAAAGCTCCGGCACCACGACTCCGACTCCGACTACACAGCCCTGATTTATACAAATTTGAGTTACTACAATTTTGTTCTCTTCCGTGAGCTTTGTCGCTAACGACCCGGGTTTTTCCTTTCGGCATCTTCAGGCATTTCAAGTGCACGGATGTACTTGAACTGACACGCAGTAAACAGTTTAAACCGTTTATATACAAAAATAGAAGAATTCATTCATCCATCATTTGCATCAAATCATGTATATATACCGCTTCGACAGAGAACACAATGCATCTTCTTCTCTGTTCCACCATCATAATTTTGTATGGTTATAATAATTAATTGAATGTGACAAATTGATTTGACGTATTCTTGAAGTGAAAGCGATCAGCTTAGGAGTTTTTTCTATGTGGTAATAAACTTAAGTAAATAATTTGAAGACAAAACGTCCCCGGACAAAATGTCTGCGCGACAAATGGTCACCAACATATAAATGGACAAAACGATCGAATACAAAAATAAATATTCATTTATTAATTGTTTTGACCATGCATGTTGATTACATTGTCTAGATCGGGGCCTACTAAACTATCAAATTTGAGCTGTTTAAATTTTGTACTATTCCATGTGTTTTGTCACTAACGACCCGGGTTTCGCCTTTCAGTATCTTCAGGCACTTCAAGTGCACGGATGTATTTTAATTGACGCGTAGTCAACAGTTTGTATTGTTTATATACAAAAATAGAAGTTTAGTTCTGACGAGGGCGTAAGCCGAAATAGCTATCAACAAACATATAAAATAATTTATTTAGAACTAAAATGCATTGTTATTTTTCTTTCCGTATTCAAAATAGAAGTAGATAACTAATTAAAGATTGCGACTGAGGGTGCTTGATGGAATTTCATTATCAAAATTGAATTGTCTGATCTTTGTACGTTTCCATGAGTTTTGTCGCTAACGACCCGGGTTTCGACTTTCGGCATCTTCAGGCATTTCGAGTGCACGGATGTACTTAAAATGACACGCTGTTAACAGTTTGTACCGTTTACATACAAAAATAAAAGTAGGTCACTAAGTTAAAAGGTTATTAAAATGAAAAATTAGCGAAATTTGAATGTAAACGTGGGTTTGTTATAATTATAGGGATTTTTAAAAATACTAATGATCAGATAATAACATAGGAATATTTAAAATTAATCTAGGGTTTAAATTTTTGTTATTTAAATTCTGAACCAAATAAAAACAATTCACCTTCGAACATATTTTTTTATCATTAAATTCTTTAAAAATGATTGAAAGTCTTTCATTTTGTAGGTTATGCTATATAATACTAAAATTAATAATTTATGATTGTCTATGAAGAAGTTTTGCGTTATATCTTTTAGTCTATGGAACACTTGGCCAATATAATTTCACTGTCTATGGTTCGTATCTATATCGCGTCAATTCTTTACAAGTCGGAATGAGCCTCTGGTTGTTTATTTCGGCGTAGTTACATAGACAAAATGGACTCCAAAATAAAGCAAGAAATTGACATCTTGATAAAAGAAGAAGAAACTCTTCATGAAGATAACGACCAGGATATAAAGAAGGAAGTTCTTCCGCCCGAGTTGGGACACAGCGTAAAGCGGGAGGTATTCGACGATGACGACCAACTTATCGAATTTGAGGTTAGTATTTCTGGTAAAATCGTTGAGTATTTTGACGTTAGATTCAAAATGGCCGTCGTCTCAGTGATACGAGTGCAAAAAGAAAACGTTATCAGTGTTAACTATTTATTGATTTGTTATTCACTTCACTTTCACACAATTTTATACCTCCAGTATTTAAAAAAACTGTATTTTTAAATTTACCTCCACTCGAATCCTACGAGAAAATGAATTTTCCAGGGCTGTGGAGTCGGAGTCGTCGCGGGGTTTTGGCTGGGGTCGTACTAGGAGTCAGAATTTCGAACTTTTTTTATTTTTGAATACATGTACAATTTGGATATTGGCCGGATATGTAGGGTTGATACGATACTAAACTTTTTTAATCGGAGTCATGTTTTTTGTCAATGTTAGAGTCGGAGTCGAACTTTTTTTTACCTACTCCACAGCCCTGGAATAATCACATAAAATGGGAAAATAATATACCGTAAATTGGGGTGAATAGAAACACTTTTTACCCTTCACGACTATGTATCTTCATACCTTATTTTAAAGGCGGAAAATTGGCCACGTCACTCATATATCAAAAAATGGGTGACAAAAATGGAAACACCACGTCTACCTTCAGTTTGACGCAAAACTTTAAAAGAACTATCATTTTACTACCAGAATGTTCGCGGCATGAAGACAAAGTGTGAGGAGTTTTTTGGCGGTGTTTTGGTTGACGGCTATGATGTCATAGCGTTAACGGAGACATGGCTAAATAGCAGTGTTTTCAGTCGTGAATATTTTGGTAGTGAGTACAATGTATTTAGAAGGGATCGAGACTCCGGTGCAGGCCACAGGCAGGGTGGAGGTTGTCTTTTGAGTGTCAGAAATATGGAAGAGTTGCAGGCTGAACGCTTTCATGCTTTAGAGACATCGAATGAGGACCTTTGGGTAAAACTAACGTGTGCCGGAGACACTATTTATATTTGTGTTTTATATTTTCCTCCAGCAAGTACCCTAGAGGTATATAAATTATATTTTGATACGGTTTTGTCAAATTTTAGTTTACTCAGTGAAAGAAGAGTCATCGTGATGGGTGATTTTAATCTAAGATCTGCGCGCAGTGGTAATAGTGTCAGAAGTGACTTAGAATTTCTGTGTGCAGCTTTTGGATTTTCTCAGTACAATGATATCTTCAACTGCAGTAATGAACTACTAGATATGATTTTTTTGTAATAATTATTTGTCAATTTCACGGTGTGTGTCCCCGCTTGTGCGAGAGGATGTATATCACCCTTCTTTAGTTTTCCTGTTTGATGTTCATAAGACTCGAAAATCTCACACTAAATTACCGCCACACAATGCTTATTTGTGGAGGGGGTGGCATTTTGAGAGTGGTAACTTCAGTAAATTATACTCTTTAATAAGTGAAATAGACTGGAGTGAGATCTATGAGCATCGCAATGTGAACGAGGCGGTTGATCATTTTTATACTTGTGTTTACAATGTATTTGATTTATGTTTCAAAAGGAAGCTGCCAGGTCGTGGTGGAAGACGATATCCGAAGTGGTTTTCTGGAGAAATTATCAGGGATATAAAAATGAAGCACACGTTTCATAAGACCTGGAAGACTAGTAATAGTCCTCGGGATTATGAAATATTTAGCTTGTGTCGATCTAAGCTCAAACAAAATGTTCAATTTGCCTACCGAGCATATTTGGCAACGATGGAAGATTGCATTCGCGGAAATCCTAATTTGTTTTGGAACTATATAAAGTCTATTAGAAACGATGGTGGATTTTCTGAATCAATGAATTGGAAGGGTCATGGGGTGATGGGTCTTGGAGTGGCAGAAGCGTTTGCTGGCCATTTCAGATCTGTGTACTCGAATGATATACCACACCTGAATGTTGAATCTGTTCTGAAAAATCGGACTGATGGTGCCCAATGCATTGATACAATGCAGATTGATGAAGCGGATGTTATATATTTTACTAAAAAACTTAAAAACACTCGCTCACTTGGTCCCGACAAAGTACCAACGTGTTTTTTAAAAGGATGTATTGACCTCATCAAGAGTCCATTGTGTTATATTTTTAATCTTGTAATGAAATCAGGAATTTTCCCAGAAAAATGGAAAATATCTAAGATTACTCCAATTTTTAAAAATGGTGCAGAATCATCAGTTGAAAATTATAGACCAGTGGCTGTTCTCTCAACACCAGCAAAGGTTTTAGAGATGATCATGCATCACATGATAATGAAAAGAATTGATCCATTTATAATCGGTGAACAGCATGGATTTAGGGCAGGCAGATCAACCGATACTAACTTGATGGTGTTTACAGATTACGTGTCGACGGCATTAGATAAAGGCCTGCAAGTTGACTGTTCCTACAATGATTTCGCGAAGGCATTTGACAGGGTCGATCATGACATCCTTTTGGAAAAACTACAACTAATCGGTTTGTCTGACGGCTTCGTTAGGCTTTTTGCGAGCTATTTTCGGAACAGAAAACAATACGTAACGTATGGTCTTTTTGAATCGCTACCGTTCTACACGTATTCTGGTGTACCACAGGGCTCGAACTTGGGGCCAATGCTGTTCACTATATTTATAAATGATATTGTAAAAGTCATTAAAAATTCTAAGTTCTTATTATTTGCTGATGATTTGAAACTGTTTTTGAGGGTTGTCAGCTTGGATGATTGTCACCGTCTCCAGTCCGATATAGATAATATAATAGAGTGGGGAAGATGTAACAAACTTGAATTTAATATTGATAAATGCAATCTTTTATCGTTTACGAGGAGCTCACGAGTATTATTCTTTAAATATTCAATGAATGGTCGAATTCTCTCACGAATTTCATCAGTAAAAGATCTTGGCGTACAATTTGAAAGCAAACTAACATTCAACAATCACATTAAGATTACTTGCAACAAAGCTTTGCAAATGTTGGGCTTTATCCTCCGCACTACCAGGGTCTTTCCAGGAGTAAAAATTTTGATACTAATGTATAATTCTTTGGTTCGAAGCCGACTTGAGAGTGGATCGATTGTTTGGGCACCGAGGAGTGCGAAATGTGTTCTTATGGTGGAGAGGGTTCAGAAGAAATTTTGAGAATTCTCTATTTGAGGACATATGGGTACTACCCATGGCTTTATCCAACAGACTTTCTCTTAGGGATGCTCACTTTCAATAGTTTGAATGCTCGAAGAGAAATGTATTTGGCATTATATTTCTTTCGGCTTATCCGAGGCCAAAATGAGAATTCCACCATTCTTGAAAATGTTAAATTGAATGTTCCTGATAATTTTTTGAGGAATCGTGAGCATGAGTTGTTTGTTCTTCCAAGGGGTAGAACCAGTCTGCCAATGGGAATGCCTCTGGGAAGAGCTTTAACAATTTTAAACGGCATTGCTTCGGATGTCGACATATTTCATATTGACGTGAGTGAGTTCAGGCGAATACTATATTTTATGAATAAAAGTTGATTTTGTCAGAACTCACTCGGTTGACATCTTTGAAAATTTCTAATGTGATTTTATAATTTTTTTTTTCTCTCTGTTTTTATGATTACAATGTTTTCATCTTGTTTTTAATTAATTAATGATTAAAATTATGTATTTACATGTATGTATTGACACCGCCTTATGTGGTAGGTCATCAGAACTCTCTCGAACGATCTATTGTTCACCTCAGTCAATGAGTCAGTCGATATCAGGAAATAAATTCATTCTTATAATAATCTATATTGCAATCTATAGCGGTGCAATGTAGAGTTATTTCAATTTCTCTTATCTCTTGACGCCCGACAATGCATGTGCTTCATAAAAAGTTCATAAGGCGATAAATCATCCCTTATCAGCGGGCGCATGTGTTAACGATTTTTGAAACGGCCATTGTTTTTTCTTTCTAAAGTAACCGTTTGTTTTCATACAGCAGTGAGAGATTGGACTGCATTGAGAATGCACGCGCCTAATCCTCTCCCTCAGAATTAGATTCGCGTCAAATTCCTGATATCTTCTTCGCTATCGTAATATTTGTGTGTTGTATAACGTCTGTGTAAATCCTTGACGATTAAATAATGGGTGCGAATGAGCGCACCCACATAACGCTTTGAGATCGTGTTTTGTTTTAAAGAGTACCATGTTTCTCCTACTCCGTCCCCAAAATCCCTCTTTCTGAGTTTCGGATAGGAGGCTCCTTCTCGATTTACGAGGGAGCCGGAATTAAGGTCTTCTCAGTATATATATAAATACATACACGTATTTATATTTGTCAAATACATGGCGCATTGGCATTAGCTGTAATGCCATGATTTGCTTTTTCTTAAATAAATAAATAAATAAATAAATAAATACCTGCGCCACATAATTCAAATATTAATGCCTTGAAACTTGTTTCTATGGTCCTACTACACATTCATGACAATATTTTTCAAATATTCTCTATCGTTATTAAGACACAGTCAATTTTGTTCGATGTCTCTATTCACATTGAATCGGGGTGAATAGAGACGGGAGAGTATTTTTTTTTGGTTTTTAACCATGTCCGCTTACATTTAAGTTTATCTCGACGAAGAGAGTATGGATGGAAAGGATACGAGGACTAGTGGTTAGCCAATCTTGTCGCCGTGCCTCGCTCATTTGGATCGGAAATGTGTGAAAGAATATATCAACACAAACACCCATTGCCTCTGAGCAAAATCGATTTATAGACTGAATAAATCTGCTCGTACCGGGAATCGAACCCGGGCAGTCCGGCACGGATTTAACTTATTAATTGAAGTATTTTAGTAATAAGTATTGTGCGCAAACGTCGTTGCGTTAATGTCGACGCCCATTTTTAGACATACTTTAGAATTTTTTGAATTTTGTACTTTTCCATGAGTTTTCTCGCTAACGACCCGGGTTTTGCCTTTCGGCATCTTCAGGCATTCCAAATGCACGGATGTACTTTAACTGAGAGCACCCTCAGTCGAAATACTTAATTATACATAAGTGAATTCGATTTATGCTTTTTTTATACGGCGCTGTTGAAAATAATGTGTTTCGTTTTTTTTCCATTTATTTTTTTACCTTGTCCGCTCCCAACTTGGAGCATAACATATTATTTCAACGAAAACTGCTTGTTACTCAGTTGCTCACCCTTTTTTTTTCGAAAAGGGTAGGGATGGAAAAGTTACGAGAACTAGCGATTAGCTTTTCGCTGTCACTATGCGTCACTCTTTGGGGTCGGAATGGTGGAAAGGGATTTTCAACAACACAAACACCCACGTCTTTGAATTGATCGATCGGAAAAATCCGGGAATCGAATCGGTTCGGCACGCAAGCCAAGTACATTGACACTGCGCCACGGACCGGACTTTGTCAAAATATCTATCTTTTTATTGTTCTCTCACTGTTTGATTGTTTCTAGATTCCGTTGGCCCAGAGTTCTTCTAATGTTCCATTACAAATACTAAAGATTGATTTCGACGGGTATACAAATGCTGACAAAACATCGGAACAGGTAACCTTAATATACTTCTTGCTTTTTTATCGATGACGAGATGGCGAAACAGCTTTTAAAGCTTGCTTTTCGACACATTTAGCAGATAATCCTTACTGCCACTTTATCATGAACATATATCTTTATATCAGTGATACAATGTGTAAACTTTTTGATATTCTTAATTCAAATCTACGACAAAATGTCCCCGGACAAAACGCTCACGAACAAATGGTCCCCAGGGGAAATGTCGACGCATCAAATGGTCTCCGGATAAAATGTTTACGGACAAAACGCCAACTGGCAAAATTTTTGCTATTTTTATTTGATATGAATACCAAAATGAATATTTTTTTTTAATTGCTTTGAAACTGTTTTTGTTTTGTTCTTCATACAGAAAACAATATCCGATATTACCAGATTTAATTTTTTTTATAAAATACTTGCCGTTATCCGGCAAGCGTTGCAATTCCACTTAAAGAATGAAAGTGTTTGTATACTTTCGATGGATTCGGTGGTAACTTTGTGGAAGTTCATTAAAAAAACTTTTATTATTCCACGTATTGTGCTTCTAGCTGTGACACGTGTTTCGCTTCTTTCAGAAGCATCTTCGGACTTACTATCGCAAAGTTAGTCAAGTAATGAAGCAAGATTGTTTCTAATATTTAAAAATGATAAAATTACAAAATGGAGTTTGGGATTTTTCCTTTTTACGGGAAGCAAGGAAGGGAATATAGAATCAAAACAAAGCGAACCAATAATTATATTTCGAATGACGTTCGCATTACAAAATATTAACTTTTGAGATGCAATCGATCATATAGGTTTGGATTGAGGTTTATAAAGCAAAGAGGAGGTTTCCGTAGAAAGGAAAGATACCAAACTCCATTTTGCAAATTCTGAATATTGGGATCAATCTTGCTTCATTAATTACTTAAGCAAATTTTGTGATAGTTTGTCCGAAGATGCATCTGAAAGAGGCGAAACACGTGTAACAGTTAGTAGCACAATACGTGGAATAATCAATAAGTGTTTGTGTTTATTGAAGTGCTTTTGGATGCACAATATCTTAGATAAATAATTTCGATCTAATTTCACCAACATTGATCGGTATCAATAACGTTTGCCGTTTGACGTTTGCTGTATGTCTTTTTTCAATTGTATATGGTACGACACACGCGCCACCATATAGAATGTTAATTTTACTATGTCTTAAACCTTCGCGCAAGTGCAACAATACGTTGTCAAAGTGAACGGTATGGCAGCGCCTAAAATATGAAAATACTTTGATTTTTATATTAATGTTTAATTAAATATTATGAATAGATTTTTATGCCGAAAACCTGCGGCGCAAGTTCAAAACAAAAAGTTTGTCAAATTTTCATTGAGACCGGTTGAAAGCTATGGCAGCGCATAGGGTGCAAACGAACAAACGGACAATCATTGATTTTTATACATCAGATTTTATATAATCTTCAAAAGTTTCTTTCAGAAAGAAATGCTTTTATATATTTTTTTACATAATTTTATAATTATTTTTTGACTTTCTTAAAAAGTGTTGGTCCATGTGGTACAGTGGCAAAAGCTATGTCCTAGCGATCAGTTGGGCCTGGGTTCAATTCCCGGCAAGGTCAGATTTTGTCAATTGAAAATGAGACCTTGGCTGGGTGTATGTACTTTGTCGTTGAGTTTTTCATGACTGATTCATTATTTATTTTCGATGTAATCTCGTATAATTTTGATAATTAAAATATTTGGCGCATTGACGTAAGCTGTTATGCCGAATTTTAATTGAATCAAAAAAAAAGAATATTTATAATTTATATTTTTTTTTTAAACCATGTCCGCTTCCAACTTGGAGCATATGGACTCCTCACGGAGTAAATCTCAACATGTATTTTTCTACGAAAACTGCTTGTTACTCAGTTGCTCAACCTCTCTTTTTTTTCAAAGAGAGTAGTGATGGAAAGGGTACGAGGACTAGGGCAGGACTAGTGGTTAGTTAATCGCTGTTTACTGTGCGTCGCTCTTTGGAATCGGAAAAGTGGGGATGGATTTTCAACAAAACAAACACCCATGCCTTTGAACAGATTTATCGACTGAAGAAATCCGATCGTACTGGGAATCGAACCCGGGCGAAACGAAACGCAAGCCAACGCCGTTGACACTGCGCAACGGACCGGACGTGTATATAAAAAATAATATTCATTTTTGTATGCATATCAAAAATAGTGAAAATGTTACCGTTTTGTCCGGGGACCATTAGTCGTGTAAAAATTATGTCCGGGGACATACTTGAATACGGTTTTTGATATGGCGATTTCTCAATTTTTGAATATTTTCAGATTCCAACGGCCCAAAGTTCTTCATCAGGCCCTTGCTATCCCGATACAAAATTGAAAGAATTGCATGAAGAGATTGACATCGAAGAATTTAATGTCAAAAAAGATTTACAAGTGCATCGGCAGATTGTGGTGGATATAACATTAGAAAAGATGGTGTTCAATGAAAGGAACTTCGTTTGCAGTGTTTGTTTCGATGTATTCTCATCGAATGCCTCACTCATGAAACATAAAGAGATTTATATGAATTCAAATTTTCACTCTGAAATTTTTGCAGACAAGAATCAGTTAGAACCTTGTGAAGATCGTTTTGAAATAAATCAGTTTAATTCTTCAGCTGTCCAGTTAGAACCATTTAAAACTCACAAATTGAGAAATTTTTGTTCTAAACGATTCTCGGGAAAAGAAAAAATAACATCTCACAAAAAGGTAGATTTGGATAAAAAACTGTTGAAATGTTATCATTGTTATGATACATTTTCCGACTATGCTTCCCTTAAGGTCCACATGATAATACATTCCAGTGAAAAGAATTTTGAGTGTCATTATTGTGGATTCAAAACAGCCCGTAAATGTTATCTGAAGATACACATATTGACACATTCGTTTATGAAAAAATTCGCTTGCGATCAATGTGATTTCAAATCTGCAATTAAAAAATCATTGTATTGCCACCGAATGATACATTTGGCTGTGAAACCATACCCATGCGATCTCTGTGACATGTCGTTTTTATTCGCATCCAAGCTTAAACGCCACAAGATGACCCATTCGGGGGAAAAACCGTTCGAATGCGACGTGTGTGAATTCAAAGCTGTGACAAGTTCCGATTTGAAGATACACAAAATGACCCATTCGGGTGAAAAACCGTTCGAATGCGACGTGTGTGAATACAAAAGTGTGAGAAGTTCTCATTTGAAAGCACACAAAACAAAACATAGTTCCAAGAAACCTTTCGCATGCGATCTATGTGACTTCACATTTTCTTGTCGTGCGAGCCTTGGATACCACAAAAAGATTCATACTGGTGAAAAACCGTTCGAATGCGATGTGTGTGAATACAAAACTGTGTTAAGGTCTCATTTAAAAGTACACAAACGAATACATGCAAGTGAAAAACTGTTCGAATGCGATGTGTGTGAATTCAAAGCAAGGACAAACAGAACATTACAATTACACAAAAAAAGACATGCGGGTGGACAGCTTTTCGATTGCGATCAATGTGATTCGAAATACGCATGCAAACAGTTTTTGAATCAGCACAAAATAAAAGCACATTGTCCCAAGCAATTCGCATGCGATCTTTGTGACTACACATGTACTCGTCTAATACAATTAAAAAACCACAAAATGAGACATTCGGGTGATAAACCATTCGCATGTGATAAATGTTCTCACAAAACTATAACTAAAGGATTATTAGATTGGCACAAAAAGATACACTTGGCCGTTAAGCCGTTCCCATGCGATCATTGTGACTTGACGTTTTATCGTCACGATCATCTAAGACGCCACAAAAGGAATAGACATCCAGGTGAAAACCCGCTTAAGTGCGATGTTTGTGAATACAAAACTACGACAAGTTTAGGATTAAAATTACACCAAAAGAGACATGAGAAATTTGTCTCCTAATTTGCCCTGTATTTGCATGAAAAGAGACAATCGGCTAAGAAATTCGCATGCCATCATTGCGACTTTATATGTTATAGAAAAAAATCCATGGAAATTCACCAACAAATGCATATGGGTACAGTGAAACCCTGATTCTACGTTTTTGAAGGAGACCGTACAAACAAACGATAAATGCGGGAAAGTTTTAAATGTGAACTAAAAAAAAATAGAATTTCTTATACCTAATACATTCATTTTTTCAAGTCCTTAACCTGTTACAAGCTGGAATAATTCCCACTGTATGCCTTGTACCCTACGTCAATTTTCCACCCCGATTGGCTATCATAAAATTATTTTTTGTTGAATTGTACTAATGATTTATGAATAATTTATTCTATTAGTTTGAAACATATATTCAGGTTGTCCTCGACTAAAGACCGAGATACGTTCCTGGATTTGAATATTTAATTCATTAATATTTAAAATCTTTCCTCACCTGTACTAACACCATTTTGGAGTTCCATTTTTTTTTTTAGTCTCATCTTCAACCTTTTGATATTCGATGCTAAATAATTCTTTATTTGTAAGATCTTCTAGGTCTTCACGATCAATATTAACCCTCGAAGGACTATCCTTGAAAAATGACTCTCAGGCGGAAGGGGGTTAAAAAGTGACACCAGTGTTAAAATAGAAAAAAATGTAAAAAAATAGAAATTTTTATATGATTTTTTTTTTCAGAAAGATGTATAAATATACGTCAAAGCATAATCAATCATTTTTTTATTGCAGTCTATGCCAATAAGGCCAAACACTGGGGCCTTTTTTTACCCCCCTTCGGCCTGAGAGTCATTTTTCAAGGATAGTCCTACGAAGGTTAATCCGGCCAAAAGTCAAATTTGACATATTAAATGCAAAAATAAAATGTTTAAACCTTTCAAAATTTCCAACTCCGAGTACGACTCCGGCCAAAAGGTCCGACTCCACAGCCCTGGATAAATCATTAATGGTTTCGGTTCATATCCGGCTATATTGAAACCCGATAAAAAACTTAAACGATCCTTAAGTGCCTTGAAGCCTGGCGTACTTTTTTCTTCCTTATTAATGAAGGTACGCTGAGGCATTTTTTTTCAATAGAGTGCGGTTTTGTTTCGAATCCGTGATAACTCGGCACATGGCTCGTCGACACATGCCAAGTCGGCACATGACAGGTTGACACATAGACAATTCAGCACCTAGACATCTTGACAAAATTACCTTTTTGTAATACAGTGAAAAAATGTGCTTGAGCTCTACAAAAATAATATATTATTGATGGCTATTTCATAATAATGCTTGAAATGTGACAAATTGATATAAGTTTTTTCTAAATGAAAGCAAATCTGGGTTCTTAGTGAGCGGTAATGAACGTAATGAACGATTAGTTTTACATCAAGATGATATTAGTAAAATGGCATTGGCGATCTGTGATGATCAGAGTATTGATGTTGGATTAATGTTTGTTTTCTTGATGATTGATGATATCTATTAATTTCCAATTGTTCTAATGCATTTATCTAAAGGCCAATTAATTAAGATCAATTAATAGTAATTCTGTACTGGAAGCTAGATATGGCTATGGCTGGCTATGTTAGACTGTAATAACGACATGACTTCTTTTAATCTAGCATTGTGTAGGAATTCACTTCCCCTAGTGTGCCAGAAGGTGTTTTCTTCCATAAAACACCCCCTTCTTGCAGTATTTTGACGGAGATCGAATAAAAATAAGAGTGTTTTGTCTAGTTGTCCAGGTGCCGAATTGTCTATGTGCCAACATGTCATGTGCCGATTGGTCTGGTCACCTTTTGTTTTTTCACGTATTCTTCTTTCCTAATCATAGTGTCAAATATTTCGATAAATCTTCTCCTTGTAATCGGCGCTAGCCCACTTATTGTCACATTTTAATAATTCGCCCGTTTTTTGAATCTTGAAAACCAATACGCAATATTTCCTTTCCTGGTCGTAAGTGCGAGTCGTCTTAAGTCGAGTACTACCTGTATATCATTCTATTGATTGAGTAGGCATTTACTTGGTAGAACTCTATTATAATACGGAAATTTATGTAGAATTAAAATACATTGTTATTTTTCTTTCCGTATTGTATATCATTCAGTTAAATATCTATTTAAATGTACCTAAATAAGCGAAAATTTTATTTTAACAAGTTTCAATGAATCAGGTGGGTTTGTTATTATAATGGCAATTTTTTAAAATAGTAATGACCAAATTTTTACAATAAATCTTGGGTCTAAATTTTTGTTATTTAAATTCGAAACCAAATAAAAACAATTCAATCTCATTCGTTATTTTTTATTATTAAACTCTTTAAAAATGATTGAAAGTCTTTCATTTTGTCCGTTATGCTATATAATACTAAAATTAATTATTAACGATTGTCTATGAAGAAGTCTTGTGCTATATCTTTTAGTCTATGGAACACATGGCCAATATAATTTCACTGTCTATGGTTCGTATCTATATCGCGTCAATTCTTCACAAGTCGGAATGAGCCTCTGGTTGTTTATTGCGCCGTAGTTACATAGACAAGATGGACTCCCAAATAAAGCAAGAAATTGACATCTCGATAAAAGAAGAAGAAGAAACTCTTCATGAAGATAACGACCAGGATATAAAGAAGAAAGATCTTCCGCCCGAGTTGGGTCACAGCGTAAAGAAGGAGGAATTCGACGATGACGACCAACTTATGGAATTTGAGGTTAGGATTTCTTTTAAAATCGTGAGAGTTAGATTCAAAATGGCCGTCGTCTCAGTGACAGCTGTGGAAAAAGAAAACGTTATCAGTGTTAGCTATTTATTGCTCGGTTTAGTCTTCACTTACATATTTGTTATTGAATAATCCAGGGAAATTTTTCCAGTCGTAATACGTCCAGTATTTAATAAAACTGTATTTCTAAAATTTAGCTCCACTCGAATCATACGAGAAAAAATGGATTTTTCAGGGCTGTGGAGTCGGAGTCATTGCGGCGTTTTGGCTCAAGTCGAACTCGGAGTCGAAAATTTTTAAAAGTCACTCCGAGTACGTTTATTTTTGCATATAATATGTAAAATTTGTGTATTGGCCGGTTTCATATGGTTGATATTTAATTGAATACACATAAATAGGAAAATTAAACTTTTTTAGTCGGAGTCGGAGTCGTGTTTTTGGTCAATGTTGAAGTCGGAGTCGTGGTTTTGTTAAATGCTGGATACGGAGTTGGATTTGAACTTTTTTATACCGACTCCA
>JAHFWI010000170.1:0-57148 GCA_028554975.1 Himalopsyche kuldschensis | reverse complement strand
TAAATGGATATAAAATATATCAGTACACGATGATGGACATTAATGTATCAAAAAAACAATAAAATCGATTTATTTGTTTGAAATAATGATTGGGAAATCATTACGAACATTTAAATGAGGCAGTCTTTGAAAATTAAAGGTAATATAATATTTTTTATGGCTACAAAAGAACAAAACCTATTCTTATCTCTTATAAGAAATTTAACTGGTTTTTAAATGTATAATACAGCGAAGCCAAAAAATCAACACACACTTTTGAATTAAGAAGATGATTCATAATTAACGCCGGCGACATTGGTTTTTAAAAATTCACATGAGATTTTCAAAAAAATCTATTAAATGCAAGGTTAATGATTGAGTAGGCATTTACTTGGTAGAATACCATTATAATACGGTAAGAAAAATAATTTATAATATTTAATATATTTTATGAGTATAAAGAGCAAAAACTTTTCTCGTCTCTAATTAGAAATTTAGCCGGGCGAAGCCAATACAACGAATCTTTACCAATGTCATAGAGAGTTTTGTGACTGGATTGATCGATTTAAGCTTTAGTTTGATTTACATTAACATTTCGTTTTCTAAGTAATCATATACTGCGTATTGATTAAGCCACAGATTCCCAGGGGGCGAAGGGGAGCCCTGGGAAACAAAAATGGGGCCATGAAGGAAATTTCCAGGCTGGCCGTGTGTAATTTTCTGTCTGAAATGAAATGGCCATGGATCAAATAATTTGGGAGCATATGGGTTAAACCGTGATTTGAAGTGTGATTTTTTAGAATAAAATAAATCTATTATGATATAGAATATTAAATTAAAAATTAATTTAGATTTTTCTACGTGTTGCTTAAATTATTCGGACACCTATTTCCACTCTTTCGGAGGCATCTTCGGACACAAAAGCTCCCTTTTTGCCGAAATATATAAAATTAAAAATAGCTTTGACCATTTTACGTACAGGAAAGACAATAAAATATACCAAAACATAATAATTAGTCAACAGAGAATGGCTGAAAAAACTAAACATTTTTTTTTAACCATGCCCGCTCCCAACTTGGAGCATAATGACTCCTCACGGAGTTTATCTCAACATATGTTTTTTCTACGAGAACTTTTTGTTACTCAGTTGCTCAATCTCGCTCTTTTGAAGAGAGTAGGGTTGGAAAAGATACGGAGACTAGGACCGGACTAGTGGTTAGCTTATCGCTGTCACTATTTGTCGCTCTTTGGGATTGGAAAGGTGGGAAGGGATTTTCACATACAAGCGCACCCATGCCTTCGAATAGATGTATCGACTGTAAAAAATCCGCCCGTATTGAAATCAAACCCGTGCGGTCCGACACGGTAGCTAACGATGTTGACCACTGCACCAAAGACCTGGCCATATTATTAATGTGGGAAAAATAAGAATACAAATCAAATACCAAATGCTATTCATTTATTTCTCTGATAATCCAAGGATATTTACCAGGGCTGTGGAGTCGGAGTCGTGGAGACGGGGTTTTTTTGGTGAAGTCGGAGTCGTCGCGGCGCTTTGGCCCTAGTCGAACTCGGAGTCGGAAATTTTAAAAGTTTTAACAGACCTTTTTATTTTTGCATTTAATTTGTCAAATTTTGCTATTGGCCGGATAAGTTGGTTGAAATATAATTCAATACATATAAATATGAAAGGTAGAAAAAAAACGTGACGATATTAAACTTTTTTTAGTGAGAGTCGGAGTCGTAATTTTTTTTAACGACTCCACAGCCCTGATATTTACGATGTAATATTGCAATATATTATGTCTCATAAGAAAAGTAATGGTTTACAGCTTACAATGTGAGTGAAAAGCTTTTATATAATATATTATATTAAGTTCTTAAATTATATTCTAATATAGTTTTTGGTAACTAATAAATCGCTCTATTGCTTGCATGATAATATTAGTTTGCAACTTGATGAGCGGCCCTTCGTTATTTACGCCCATTATAATTATAAAGGTTGCGTTTACAAATTTAAATGATAATAATAATTAATCAGTTCTTCTAGCCCATCCTTTAATCTTATAACTCTAAATAATTACAGTCAAGACGGTTTGGTGAATTTTTTCACCCGTAAAAGAGAGAAAATCATTTGAATGCATCGAATTATTCTTCAGACAGATATAATAGTTAAAAACTTAAAAACTGCCAAGGTCCCATAAAACACACGCTAAGTTCGTTATATCTTCTATTTCGTTCTTTTCATGCCGTCTCATGCAGCCAGTCGCACATGCCAACACACAACTTGGTATATACCAACACATAATATAATATAGTAAAGAGCCACCACTACAAACATAGCTAGCGCAAGCAACTGTGAGACGCTAACCCTTTCATCCTCACCCCCACTTTTTATACTTAATAAAATATTGGTTTTAGACCGGTCGATTCCGGATTTTCTGTCGACAAATCGATTCTATTCGAAGGTATGGGTGTTTGTGTTGTTGAAAATCCCTTTCCCCCTTTCCGATCCGATAAATCGACGATTCGCTAACAACGAGTTCTGTCCTATCAACCCTTACTCTCTTCCAACGAAGAAAGGTTGAGCAACTGAGAAATATGCAGTTTTATTAGAAAAACATACGTTGAGATAAACTCCGTAAGGAGTCCATATTCTCCAAGTCGGAAGCGGACATGGTTAAAAAATAAAGTTATCGTTGTTGATATTCATTGTTTTCTCTCGTCGACATTTCAACATTTTACGAGTCGAGAATATTTGTGTTTGCACATTTTACTACCCCAAATTTAGACAGACAAATTGTATTGTTGGAAAATAGTATTTATTTATTTATTCAAGAAAATACAAATCATGGCTTACAGCTGACATAAATGCGAATGCATTTGACAAATTTAAATACATTTATTTTTATACAGATATACATACAAACATAAAAAAATCACACAAATTATAAAAAAGAAAAATGAAAACGTTGTTGTCATAAGAACAGAGAGTAAATTATTATAAAATCACAATAGAAATTTTCAAAGAAGTCAACCGAATGAGTTCCGACAAAATCAAATTTTATTCATAAAAAATGTGTGCGTCTGAACTCACTCACGTCAATATGAAATATGTCGAAATCCGAAGCAATGCCGCTTAAAATGATCAATAATGCTATGTTTAAATTTGTTTTTCGATTAAGCTTTTTCTATTAGTGGTTGAACGATTGACTTGCAACAAATTCAATCTGAATGCAAAATTTCTAATGCATAGAGAATCGATATTGCTTAAAAAAGTTATTATTCACCGTATAAAGACATAATGCATCTTTGTCTTTGACTCGTGAGAATGGATTGCATAGATAATCGTTGACCAACAATATATTAAAACTATCAAATAAAATTAAGGTGAAAGATTGACTCGTTTGAGTTTTGTCGCTGACGACCCAGGTTTCACCTTTCGGCATCTTCAGGCATTTCAAGTGCACGGATGTACTTGAACTGACGCGTAGTAAACAGTTTTTATCGTTTATTTACAACAACATAAGTAGATCACTAAGTTCAACCTATTATTATTGAATTGATTGATTTCAAGTGTTTGAATTAATAATTATATTTTGGTGAACAGGTTGGTTGTCCCACCACCCTTCCGTAATGTGTGTGAAGCCGCGTTCCATAACGCTATACGATCAAGAAAATAAACGAATTTACTCCTCACTTACTTGGCCCGAGACAGCGATGCATGGCACTGATCTTTAAACCATGCACTAAAGTTCTTAAAGAGAAGAAAAATAGCAAGGAAAAAAAGAAAATGTGACTCGATCAGCCACTCTGTTAAAGTGATTTTCAATATCCTATGTATCCGTATACTGAGAACCGTGGAGCTTAATCTACATCGCGTTGAAACTGAAGAGGAATCAAGAGTATCCAATTCCTCATATGATGTTGCAAATTTATCGAATGCCTAAAAATTGGCCTTGGTTGAGATCAAGTCAGCGTGGTCTATTGAGCCCGTATGAGGACGGACCGCAGCAAACAGCTCAGCTCGTTCGGCATTCATCTTGAGGCAGTCCTACAGTACGTGATTGGCGTCCTAGTGGTCGTGTCCGCACATGCAACCCGGCCTTGCGACCAACTTGCCCAACCCAAATAGTTTGCCGTTGAACTTTCCATGTCCAGTTATTAACTGGCAAGTCCAGTTTCCAGGCACTGAACTCTTCATCTTGAGCTTCCAGGTCACGTCTGGGAAGAAAAGATAATATCTCATAATTAATGATAATTATTTGAAGGGGTATAGCAATGTCGAGCTTGGAATATTAAGTTGTTTTTTAAAATTGGTAAAATATTGAGCTGAACTGATATAAAGGTGCTTCAGCAGTGACGGATTATCCCCTTGAAAGGCCCCAGACACAATATACTTTTTGAGGCCCTCTTTTTCGAATGTTTTTTACTTAATTCTTACTTAAACTTTGTATAAATATCACTATTTTGTTATCAGTTGATTATGCTCGGCATGAGTGAAACCAGCCCTGATCCAATACATTTTATGTGGAATAAGTACCTATTAAAGATGTGTTATTATTTTTATTATAATGCCATTCCACCACGTATTGGCAGTGAATACCTCAATAGTGACCAAATACATGTGTCAAAACTATTTTTCGAAACATGTTATATCAGCTAAGTATATCAATGTGTGTTATTTTTGAAGCCCCCAAGGCTTGGATGCCCCAAACATGCGCCTCTTTCGCTCAAAGGATAATCCGCCACTGTGCTTAAGTGGATAGTTGAGATCAAAAAAACAATCTGCTTAACATTTACAGTATCCACCAATCAGCCACCATTCAAAAGATCACGATTTTATTAAAGAGAAGACAATTATAAATTATATAAAATAATAAGCCTAATTTACTTTTACTTATTTAAATGTTGTTAATTAATGTCATAAAATTGATATATATATGTAAAAAAATCTTCGATGTCAATATTATATACACACGGTCTTTAGGGTGTTAACATCTTATATACACACACACATACATATACTAGGGAAGTAAATGCATATTGGCATCTGAACGCAGATTTTCAGTTTCACTGGGAGCGGCTTCCAAGGAAGTTGTGTTTCGATTCGTTATCAATTTCTTTGTGTAACAGTTAGTGTTTTTCATTTGAATTTTGGCGGTTTTATTTGATTAAGTGCTTTGTCGCCTTGTGAACAGATCAAAATCTTTAGCATTCAAAAGAAAGACTTTGAAAAAGACAGTTGTATATTTTAGTAAAATAGCGCGAAAAACCGTTAGGTCGGCCATTTTGCTGTCGTTTAGGTGTTGGTCTACGAGTGAAATTTAAGTGTAATATCTGGCTGCAAGACATCTTGATTGCGACGTGAAAAGGGCTGCTTTATTTGAGGAGACGGTGAGTGACGAACCATATATAAAACACCTTTTTTTGTACAAACAGTATGTTCTAATAAGATTTCGTTTTCATTAATTAACCCAGGAGTTCTTAACCTTATTGCAACCCCGGGCGCATTTGATAATGAGGATAATAGTGACGGGCGTAGGCCGGAATTAAAAAAAAACAAATCTTAAGTTTTTCGTACATATTTAGTAATTTGTATCTTTGGTTCTCGGGATGCTTTAAATATGAGCTACTTTCATGTACTATTTTTTGGTTTACCTATTACAAATTTTAAAAAAACTCATACAGTGACATTTGAATAAAAACGTATTCAATTAATTAAATATAGGTCTGATATAATTTCAGATTTTTCGTTAATTGATGCTCAATTTAGTAAATAATTTTACAATTTTTTTGATTGTCCATAGACATAAAACGTGCGTGGTACGTTAGTGGTATTTATTTAAGAATAAGTGCTATTAGTACTTTATATATAATATAATAATAAGCAAATTGGGTTAGTTATGGATATATGGTCACGGGACAGAATCCCAAAAAAGCCCAAAAAAAGCTCAAAAAATTATACATACTGGCTTATAGTTTTATGTTTTGACTTTACTCTTTGAGTTCTTGTGGATTATTATAAAATGTGGAATCAAAATGATTAAATCTGAAGAATATTACCGATTATTGTATGAGTTCTGAAAGAACAATTTGTTTTTAATATTAGCCTATAATACAATGGCTCGTATTTTAACGGTCATAATAGTAATACAGTTGTGGTCTGAATTTAAAATAAGATGGTCAGAATCTTTATTACAGTGGTCTGAATTTATATTAAATGGTCATAATGTATTGGTTAGAATACAGAGGGCAGAATAAATTATTAATGGTCAGTATTTTAACAAATTGATCAGAATTTAAATATCATTGGGCAGAATTTAATCGAAATTGGTAATATTTAATAGTATTTGGACATATTTATTTTGACATCTGTCAGAATTTTTTGGAGATCGAATAGCGTTTCTATTGGTGCAAAGTGATGTCATACGACAAATGGTCCAATGGGCGGTAGATACTACTAGCGCCGCGGCCATTGAATAAATCACTAGTATTTACGTTAATTTGACAGCTGTCATATTTTCTCCAAATATTAAAAATTAAATATCAAAATGAGGGGAATTTTGATGATGAAAGTCACCGAGAATTGAGAATTTTAATTTCAACAAATCGGCTTCTCAAAAATGCAAAAATCAGAAATAATGTTCATATTGCGCAATATATAAATAAGTATGGGAAGGGATGCCCGTTATTGTTCTTGGAACCACGGATATGGATACAGTTCTATCCAAGGGGAATGGCTGTGTGCTCTGGTGAGAACACACGCAATTATGAGATAATAAATATATGAACCCAAACCTTAACCGAATTTTATTCTGACGTTTTGTTTTTATTTACCATTTCAGACCAAAATTGTTACAAATTCTGATCATTTTATAATTTTATTCAGACCGCTTAATAATTTAATTCCGACCGTTTAATAATTTTATTCTGACAATCATTAATTTTATTCAGACCGTTACTATTTCTTTTATGACCTTATATTGAATTGTATTCTGACCAAGGAAACCATTTTTATTCTGACCGAAACATCATTTTAATTCTGACCATTTATTTTGTTGCCTAATACAATTAACCTATACTTCTGTCTATATCTGTATAATATTATTATTTGTGTAGTTTGTGGTTGCATTTTTGCTCCTGTAAATAAAAACAACTCGATTTCATACTTATTGCGAAGTATTCTTTAGGATCTTCTATTATAATTAATTTAAAAATTACAGAAGAAACATTTAAAAAAAAATCGTAAGCCTTACATTCATTTCATTTAATGTGCTTATTTTTCATAAATCTTTTCAAAAATTCTGTCCCATGACCATATATCCATAATTAACCGCAAATTGTACAATAATATTCATTACTTGTCCTAGTAAATTTTCTCTATTAAAATTCATAATATTATTACGTTTTAATAGTTTTTTCCATATGCCATTCAAACATGATGATATTTGCTTGAAAGATCGTAAGTCTCAATGTTCGTTAGTCGAGAACTGACTGTATTATTGTATTATAAATATATTACTTTTAGTACATATTCTGAAATAAATAACACTAACGTACCACGCACTTTTTATGTCCATCCATTTATTATTTTTATGTATGAAATTCGACTTACGACCAGTTCGACTTACGTATAGGTGGTGGAACGGAACCCCGTCGTAAGTCGAGAGCTGACGGTAAATATAATTTACAAAGGATTCAAATCTTACATTGAAATATGGGGAAACAGTTTTTTGGCGGTCATGAGATCTTTGCTTGGGTTGGATTGCAAAATACTCGGAAATAGGACTAAATTATTGACAACAAATATTTTTCAAATCTTTATTTTTTATTTTAATTATTTAATTTTGGTCTCCGTCGTAAGTCGAGAACTGACTATGAACTGAATATGAAAATTACCAACAAGACCCGTGCAGACCTCTACATCATCTTTTATCAACTTTTTTAATTTTCTCCCTTACGCTTGACTATGAACATCCGCATTTTTCCGTGGTTTCTTGGATCATTGATGTTGGAATATTTTAATGTATTTTTTAAGTTTTAGCGGCGTCTTGACCTTCAAGATAGTGTACGCTCGTAAAGGTCGTCATCCACTTTAGCTGATCTTCCACTTCCAGGACTATTCAACTAACATTTCCGGATCGAAACTGTTTTTGCCACCGATGAAATTTACGAATGTCCAAAACATTTCTTAAATTATTACACAATTAATAGTTGTAAAAACCTTTTTAACAGATTGAACTTTTCATTTATGCATATGTTACAGTGAAACTGTATTCTCAGTGAAAATGTATTCTTCTCCAAGCTGTCATTGAAATTAAATTTGACCACCCTATCTTCAGCCCTAAGTTTGTCTATGTTTTTCTTTGGTTCCTTTTTTATGAAAGGGACTAATTGCTGATTTTGTTTCATTTAAGCAAACCAAAATTTTAGGCCGGCAAATCATCGACTTGGGCCAATAATTTCAATGATCGTGACCAGTGAAATCATGTTGTCATACGAATCTATTACTTGATACATTTTCACTAAGAATACAGTTTCACTGTAACACATAAAACATGTAAAATTTGGCTATTGGCCGGATTGGTTTGTTGATAATTAATTTAATACACATAAATGGGAAAGGTAGGGGAAAAACGTGACAAAATTAATCTTTTTATAGTCGGAGTGAAAGTCGTGTTTTTGGTCAATGTTGGGGTCGGAGTCGTGTTTTCGATCAATGCTGGTCAACGGTCAACACGACTTTGACTCCGACTAAAAGAAGATTAATTTTGTCTCGTTTTTTCCCTACCTTTCCCATTTATGTGTATTAAATAAATATCAACAAACCAATCCGTCCCATAGCAAAATTTTACATGTAATATGCAAACATAAAAAAATCAAACATTTCAAAGGTTGTACACGACTCCGGCCGAAAATCCACGACTCCACGACTCCAAGTCCGACTCCGACAGCCCTGAAGAAACAACGCCAATGGTACGTCTGCGGTGAAAACGCTTGCGTGATGCAGGAGTTAGAGATTCCAATTCGATATCCGGATATATTGGGCCTTTTTGAAACTATTCGATACTCGGATATTTGGGAAAATATCCGGATAGTATTCGTATTCGAGGAACGATCACATCACAGTTTCTCCACATTTAAAGACTTATTATGAATATCCCGGGTAGGGTTTTTTTTCCTTCGCCCAACTCGAGTGCTATCGATATCTTATCTTAATACTTTAATTTAACGAACCGGATAGAACTCGGATCTTATAAAAAACTTTATTGCTGTTATTTCATTTATTATGCAGCTGCAAATTATTATATTTTTTACATCTATGAATGTTAACCATGTAATTGACAAAGAGTAGGTTTGTAAAATGTAAAAAAATACCACTTTACGAACCGCAAACGTGTACGTGGCGTCCTGCATCTCGATGACATATTATACAAACAAAACAATAAAATACAAAAAAAGAGTCCTTCCAAAATCATTACGAACAATCCATAACTCATAGATATACCAGAAATAACATAACCATTAAAATAAATATTTTTAGCATGTTAAATCGCATGATTATTGTATTATAATTATTACTGTCGATGTGCTTGTATTATTTATCGACCCGTTCATTGCATTGTACATGCATACACACACAACTCGTCTCGGTCTTATTCCATATTTGGGAGTCCATGGTGAAGACTCCGTCCTCATTGAAACGGTGTTGGTGATCTTCACAGCCAATTTCGTCACTCAAATCTAAGCAGTTAGCAAATCCGTCGCATAACATGTCGACACTGAGCATATGTCCTGACTCACATTCAAAGAGACTGCCTGCGTCTATTGGAGTAGTTTTATTTGATACTTTACATGAATCTGCGCTTTCGAAATATTCTTCAAAATAGTCATCAGTATCCTGAATCGATGGAATATTGCGCCCGTCGGACAATGTTGCAACGACGATGCAAACCCTGATGAAATATTTGAGTTACATTGTGAAATGATTTTTATCGGGAAAATAAAATAAATTAGAATATTTAACTAGAAACGAATCACATGAACTATAAAATAAAAACTTAATTTAAAATATGAAAAATGTATTTTAATGGTCTGTCCCGAAGTGATAATTTTGAAAATGCTTTCGATGAGAAAACCTGGTCCTGGTGCTAATATTTAACTAAAAACGATATATAGTTGAAAGCTATTTGGTGGCTTTTGCCCACGTCAGAACTATTAGTTTTCACAATTTCCGACTAATTTTTGTGTTGCTCAAATACATTGCTATTTGTTCACCGTGTTATAATGGAGTTCTACCAATTGGATCAACGAATAAATTTGAAATATTTAAAATTGTATAGTTCGAAATTTTTCGTTTTCAGCTGGGAAATTACCAGATCGTCACCTGTTTCGCACACGATAAGCTGTCAGACGAACGTTTTGACTTTTCATATTAATTGAAGATTAAATACTGACACTTTAGTGAGAAAGAGTTTTTTTTTTTCTATATTGCAAAAATACCAAGACCGGTTTTTCTCATCGCAAGCATTTTCAACTGTGTTGAAGATTATCACTTCGGGACAGACCATGATAAGTATTCTGTTTTATAGTCCGGATAAAAATCATTTCACAATGACAATTAAATATTTCATTTGTTCATCAGTGTTTGCATCGTCGTTTTCATTATTTCATCGAGTTAGGATACTGATGAATATTTTAAAGAATATTACGAAAGCGCAGATTCACGTGAAGTATCAAATAAAACTAATCCAATAGACGCAGGCAGTCCCTTTGAATGTAAGTCAGGACATATGCTCAGTGTCGACATGTTATGCGACGGGTATGCTTACTGCTTAGATTTTAGTGACGAAATTGGCTGTGAAGATCACCAACACCGTTTCAAGAGGACGGAGTCTTCACCATGGACTCCTAAATATGCAAAAAGACCGAGACGAGTTGTTTGTGTATGCATGTGCAATGCAATGAACGAGATGGCGATAAATTATGCAAGCACATCGACAGTGATAATTATAATAGAAATAATCATGCGATTTACCATGGTAAAAATATTTATTTTAACGTTTATTTTATTTCTGGTGTATGTATGAGTTGTGGATTGTTCGTAATGATTTTGGAAGGAGTCTTTTTTTGTATTTTATTGTTTTGTTTATTTGACCTCGATAGATGGACGTCTGCCATTACTAGCGAGGTCTCGTTCACTTCCACCGAAACAGAGTGCTTGGTTTATGCTTTTATTAATTTAAAAATAAATAAATTGATAAATTGATCGATGGATTCGGCGATAGCTTTGTGTACATTCTTTCGATGGTTTCGGCGGTAACTTTGTGGAAGTTCATTTTAATATAAAATTTTAAATAACTTTGATTATTCCACGTATTGTGCTACTAACTGTGACACGCGTTTCTCCTCTTTCAGAGGCATCTTCAGACTTACTATCGCAAAGTATGCTTAAGTAATGAAGCAAGATTGATTCTAACATTTCAAATTATGAAATTACAAAATGGATTTCGGGTTTTTTCCGTTTTAAAAGAAGCAAGGAGGGGGTGGTGAAAACAAAGCAAATAAATAATTAATGATTTTAATGAGATGCAATCTATCAGATTGGGATTTTTCCCTTTTAAGTGGTTATATAATCGAAACAAAGCAAACAAATAATTTTATTTCTAATGACGTTATTCATTACAAACTATTAAACACCTGATGAAATAAATCTCATGTGGAAAAAGTACTAAAAATGTGTTATTATTTTTATTATAATGCCTTTCCACCAAGTATTGACAGTGAACACCTTAAAAGTAAACTATTAAACTATAAACTAATGAGCTGCAATCAATCAGATATGTTAGTAGTTACTCAAATAATGGGAAACAATGAAAGTAAAGGCGAGCACCCAGTCCTATTATTTTTTTTTTTTTTTGTTAAGAGTTTTATTTATTTCTAGAAATTCTAGACTATTGAGCCTTTTTTATTTACTCTGTGGAGTATTTCTTAATTATTAGTCTGATTAAAATTATGATCATTTTCTATTAAATAATTGACAAACTGAGATTTTTTTTTACTTTTTAGACATCTTATATGTTCTATAATTCTAATATTAAAGTTTCTACCCGTCTGTCCAACATAAGAAGCTGGACAGTCTCCACAAGAGAGTTGATAGATACCACTCTGTTCAGTAAAAAAAATCCTAAATTACTTACTGTATAAAACGCGGATTCTACGCCAGTTTTTAAAATTATTGTGTGCTTTCTTCTCTCCTAAAAAAATATGATTAACTATGAGTTGTTTAATTTGCTCATGCTTATATTGGCAAACTCAGAAAAAGTGACCAATGGTAACGTGGACAAGTCCCCTTCTCCCTCGACACAACAGGAGAGGTCCGATTTCAAATCCATCCACATCTCACCCGGTTCAGTACCATACCATATCTTATCATTTTGACGAATTATATAAATATTAATATAGGTATGTATATGAATTGAAATCTATATCTATTGAATTAAAAAAAAAAAAATCAGTCATACAACATGCCGTCTTATGTTCAAATGCGTCTCGTGGTGACAATGTACTCTTATTTTACTAGCAACAAAATATATTTGACAGCTTTCAATCAATCGAAAAAAAAATATAGAAACTTACTGTAAAAATTAATAATCAATGAAACAAAATACATAAATATTGTAATCATTCGTCATAAATATAAATAATATGAACAAATATAAAAATAAATAAAAGAATGTTTTGGTGAATGACCGTCTTCATTTTATTTTGGTATCAGAATATATTATAGGTGTCGAAAATAATATCGTTTTGGTGTGGATATTTCAAAAATAACTTAATCTTAATAATATATTTTTACGCCGCCTTTGGGAGAATGTACATGCATAAAAAATCGAACAAGAAAAAAATATTTATCAAAACAAATTTTATCTAGGTATTTTTTATGACTTAATCATGGGATTTCTCGCTAATAAATCAAAATAGGCCTGGCAACCAAAGGGTTAAGAAATACCAACGCCAATAGTCTCGTAATTCAATCGGCAATCTTCACACAACATTTTGTGATCAGTATATAATTTTAATATTATATCTTTCATTATATAAATAAAAAAATATATAGGGACGAAGAAGCAACGTGTTTTATTGAATAAAATATTCCTTTTTTATGTTTAGTAATTTGGTCCGACCCTTGACTCGGAGACAGAATGACAATTTGGCCACAGACCAGGAAAGGTTGCCCATGCTTGACATAAACTAATACAATTAAGGATTTCGACTGAGGGTGCTTGATGGAATTTCAATATCAAATTTGAATTGTTTGAATTTTGTACTTTTCCATGAGTTTTATCGCTAACGACCCGGGTTTCGCCTATCAGCTTCTTCAGTTATTCCAAGTGCACAGATGTACTTGAAATGACTAATAATAGGTCGGATAAAACCCTAGATTTATTTTAGATATTCCTATGTTATTATCTGGTCATTAATATTTTCAAAAATCCCCATAATTATAACAAACCCACTTAATTCATTGAAACTTGTATACATTCAATTTTCGCTAATTTACATTTTAATAGCCATTTAACTAAGTGATCTACTTTTGTAGATAAACGATACAAACTGTTTACTACGCGTCAGTTCAAGTACATCCGTGCACTCGGAATGCCTGAAGATGCCGAAAGGCGAAACCCGGGTCGTTAGCGACAAAACTCATGGAAAATTACAAAATTCAAACAATTCAAACTATGTAATTGTTCTACATTATAAAATACAAATGAATTGTCTTACCTGGAGAGGTAAATGAATAGAGTTGAATATGTTTCGATGTCGAAAATCCAGGGCTGATACTGAAGAATATATTTGGTAGTGGCACAAGCACATCCGTGTATTGGATACTGATTATTACCAACACTAAATTATGTTTCATATTTATACTCAATAATTATCTTTGATTTTTGCGACCGAGAATATAAAAAAACTGTATCTTGGTGATCAATCTAGATACAATTATCGTCAACACAAACAATGCAAATTCTACACTTTTGTGATAATCAGGTATGACTGTAGCAATTAATCAATCACTGTAAGATTACATTCTTTAATTAAAATATTGGCATCTGCTTTCAAATACCTGAATATGAGAAATCATTTCATTTAATGTGCCTATTTTTCATAAATCTTTACAAAAATTATGTCCCGTGACCATATATCCATAATTTACCGAATTAACTTACAGTAGGTCTTTCACATAAAAATCAGTGTTTTTTCATATTTTATGCGCTGACATACCGTTCATTTTGCCAACCTATTGTTGCACTTGCGAAAAGATTAAAGGCATAGTAAACTTAACTAACAGTAGGTCTTTTTTACATTAAACAGCAAACGTTATCAATACCGATCAATGTTGGTGAAATTAAATCGAAATTATTTATCAAAAATATTGTGCATTCGAAAACACTTCAATTAACACAAACACTTTCTTACTTTGAGTGGCATTGTAACGCTTGCCGGGTACCGGATAGTACTTTATAAAATACAAAAAGGATTCTCTTACTTCGATTTGTAAATGAGTAGAGTTGTTTCGATGTCGAAAATCCAGGGCTGATACTGAAGAATATATTTCGGAGTTGTAAAATCACGTTTGTATGTCGTGAATTGAAAACTGAAGACCGAGACTAAATTTTGTATCGTATTTATACTCAATAATTATCTTTGGTTTTTGCGACCGAGAATATAGAAAAGTGTATCTTTGTGATCAATCAAGATACCATTATCGTCAACACAAACAATGCTCATTCTACACTATTGTCATATTGGCAGTTATGACTGTAGCACTTATCAGTCACTGTAAGGCGGTGTAATTGCATTACGGTGCGCTATTGTCAACCTGATTCACGCGTAAACAAAGATGGCGCAATAATGATTCATATTGATCGTGAACATATAGACCAACTTGTGAATGATTTGGAAGATCTTACAAATGAAGAATTATTATTCATCGAAAATCAAAGGGTTGAAGAAAATTTGCAATAATGGATTCGGATAACGAAAGATTTTTGAGTACTACTACTGCTTCTTCTTCCACTACTGATAATGAGCCAATGGATTGTACTTATATAAGTACGGCATGTATTTAATGGGTCAGTAACTGATTCAAGTTTTGGTCAGTTAAATAAATAAATGGTCAGTTAAAGATCAAAATGGTCAGTTAACCCTTTGATTAGTGAGTTGATTTTATATGGTACACACCTCGGGAGTGAGTTAATTTTGAAGTATTTATTAATTTTTATTTGATTGATTTGATTAATTAAATTATGAATTTATTAATTTTTTTCACAAGGATAATTAATTTTGTACCTTTTCTGATTACATTATAAATTATATTTGGAAAAATCAGCGGTCCTCAACATTTTACATAAAAGAAAAAATTTTCAAGACATATTTAAAAAAAATATAAGTGCTAGATTATAAGAAGAAATGCATTTTCAACTATACATAATTAGACCAAGTCAGTGGTTCTCAACATTTTTCATACATTAAGTTTTTCAAGAAAATATTTTCTTTAATTTAGTAGCGCTAGATTATAAAAAGAATCGTTCAATTATAATTTTTAGTCGGACAAGGTCAGTGGTTCTCAACATTTTACAAAAAGTTTTCGAATAATTTTTTTTAAAGATTTATTAGTGCGAGATCATAAAAAAGAAATGTACCTTATAAAAAGATAATTTAAGTAAAGTGTCATTGTATAAACTTACCCGAAACCTAAGAAAATAATTGTACACTGCGTTTGTACTCACACTATTGATTTATACACACCTATGTATATTTTTATACACACACTATGTGTTTATATATACACTATACTTTGGAATAAATAATAGGGAAAATAGATTTTTCGATAATTGAAAATTATTACGAGTAATCGGAAAATAAAATTGTTTATGAAGTAAGACATGATAAGTTTATACAGAGATAATAGGAAAATAGGACGTTAAAATTTTCTTTTCGTGTGGTATTCCTCAAAACACGGATATGCACAGTGGAAAATCACATCCAACACACATAAATTTTGTGTCTTTTCCTCTTTACTGGACGAATTTTGGAATGACTGCACACAAAACATTTCCTCCGTGTGTATTTTCCCCTGATTTAACTCCGTATAGAGTCGATACATCCAAGAGTCGAAAGATTTTTTTATACCACCTTAGGGATTTCCTTGAACAATCCATGAAACTAATCATCATATCCGTTTTGTCAACAATTCCCATGTTTAGATTATAATCGAGAACAGCTTCTGGCTTACTAATGTTTCCCCTTATTGAATAATTGATTGCATTAGAAATAACCATTTTCGGTTTTGGTTGTGAGCATATACACCTCCCGTTTGTCCTTCCATTTTATAGCTAATAGTCCAGAATGCAAATATTTCACATAGCCACGAGTTTGCTTTCCTACTGGAAATTTCGGAAAACTTTTACGATTAGGTCGGACAGTACTGCTAGTTTGAGTTTGATTATCAAAAAGGTAATCAAATAATGCTGGACTCGTGTACCAATTATCAATAAATAATCTATGTCCCTTTAGCAAATTATCATGGGGCAATATTTTTACAACCGATCCAGATATACATACATTTGTATCAATTTCCATATCTGTTGCGGCTCCCGTGTAGACAATTATATCCAATACATAGCCCGTCTCAACATCGCAAAAAACAAATATTTTTATTCCGAACCGATGCCTTTTCGATGAAATATAAATTCTGAAAGACAATCGCCCTTTTTCAAAGTAAAAGACTTTCATCGATGCATAAATTTCGGAACGGATGAAAGACAGCTTTATATAATGATTGTATTGGATCTAATAGTGGCCTGATTTTTTGTAATCGATCAGGGCTGCGGATGGTGTTATCTGCAAAGTGAAGTGCTCGCAGTAACAGAAAAAAACGATCTTGGGAGAAGAGAACTCTAAAAAAGGGGTAACAATTATTTGTTGACCAATAATCTTTCATGGATTTTTTCCGACCAAACCTGCAACTTTATGGTGGCGAAAAAAACGTACATCTCCTAAATGTCCGTATCGACCCATTTTTGTAATTTAGATTTTGAAGTAATGCCGGTTCTCATTTGACATGCATATCGATTAGTTTCCGTCACGATATAACATAACATCATCATTGAAGAAAAGTGTAAAAAAGCTCAATTCAGTGTCCCTTTGATACCCTGGCTGAATTCCGGATGTTGCACTGGTAAAAAGAGAAATCCGAGGGGAGAAATCTGCCTCTTCCCACTGCCTTTCTTCACGTCGAGGACGTCGAGCTGGTGTAGGTTCAACTTCATCTTCCGAATCAGTTTCTCCAGCTGATGAATTGTTCAAGTTGAGACACAAGTCATCGATATCTTCTATCTATTTCCTGTTCACTCAATCTTCGGTAAATCAAGATAAATACTTCGATACTTTGAAAGTGTTTGATGATAAGATTATGTTTACTACCATTTTTTATCAATCTATTTTCATTGGATTATATATGTATATAATACATCTAGGACGTCATCTGAACCGCTGACAAAATCTTTATACATTTTAGAAAAAATAAATTTTACTAATAATTTTGCAAAATTTTGAATACGATTATCTCTAATTCAGGCCTGGAATTTTTGATAGAACATCTGTTTGTGGAGCATAATTCACGATGTTTCTCAGTAGAACATACAAAGGAAAAATAAGAAGTTTACGAAATTCGATTTTGTTCGTAATATTTGCATTTATTTCAAGCATTTGTTTTCTCGCTAAAAACGAATATTTTGTTATAAAACGAAGAAAAATGATTGACAAATATATTTGAGTTATCTATAAACCAAATTTTAATTGAAATTAGAAGCCAGGCGCCCAAAAATTTGTATGAAACCGCGCGGCCGCACATACGCGGCGATACTCTATACGGACCTATAGAGTGCCGCCGCATACGTGCGGCGATACTCGTCAAAGGGTTAATATTATAAACGGTCAGTTGTCATTGTATCAGTGTGAATGTGGTCAGTTATTTAATAAAATGGTCAGTTATATATTTTAATGGTTAGTTATTTATTTAAAACGGTTAGTTTTTAATTTAAATGGTCAGTTATTTTAAAAAAAATGATAAGTTTTAGTTTGACAGCTTGTGAATATTATCGAATATTACGACCATAGAGGCAAATTTATGACATGTTCTATGAAAAATTACCGCATGAAATGAACTAATTTCTTAAGTTCAGGTATTAGGAAGCATATACATAATATTAATTTAAAAAGTGTAAAGTTTACGATAGTATTTAAAATGTTTTGTTTTTAATTGTTCGAATAATTATAATAGAAGATCCCAAAGAATACTTTGTGAAAGTGAAGTATGAAATCGAGTTTAAAAATTGCGACCACAATTTACCAACTAATAATATTTCCAGATAGAGGCAGTCACATAATTTAATTATGTGCTTAAAATAGAAAGAACAATTTTACTAAAAGCTTATATTTAGAAACAAATTCTACAGCCATAAACAATATTCCGGCAATCTTGCAGTAAAGATTTCGGTGCGAATTCGAAGTGTCAACTTCTTGATTATTATTTGAAAGTATGGTGAATAATTTTTTTTTACATTTTAATTTAGGTAGTTGCTATGCGTTTTAAAATTCTGAAAATAAATTCAGTACTGATACAATAATAAGATAATTATATTAATTTCAGATTTAACTATTTAAAAGCCAGTATGTGTCGATTGAATTAAATTGTATATTCTGTTAAATTAAAATCAGAACCTAAAAAGCTACAGGCCATAAATATGCAACCTAATGTGCAGTCAATTCGGGTAAAATTGGACACCTTTCGAGTGTTTTTGTGATATTTTTATTTTCAGAAACAGAAGTTGTATTTTTTTGATAGTTAACTCTTACCACTCGAGTGCCGCCATACAAGCGGCATTGGAAGTTTGCCGTATTACTCGAATGCCGCTTCTATGTGCGGCAAGACTATAAAGTTGTTTTATTAATATTTTTACCAATTTTTATGTTGCAATTTCAGACAAGATAAAATAAATACTAATTGATCTAGACATTTAGATAATAAAAAGTCGTAAAAAGTGACGGCGTTCTTAATTTCAACGTGTGTTTTTTGTGAATTTTTCGTTGCAAGCGATATTTTTTTTATGTCACATTTGGTCATAAATTTTATTTATTGAACGTTCTCACAGTGTTTGAACTGAAGTTTTACGCATGATCTGAAGTGTGTTTATTATTTTTTCAAGTTGGTGCTCCCTTTTATTTGTTTTTAAATCAAGGGCGTAACATGCAGTTCACAGTTTTATTTTTGAATATTCTATTCAGTTTTTGATGACAATACTGACTATTATGGTATATCGATTCAGAAACATACAAATCTAATATAAAATACTGTAATGAAGTGACTTACAGACCGGGGCTCGCGGTCGAAATGCGGTCTGTGAATGATTTTTTTGTGTCCCCCGGCGCAAATTTAGGTAATAATGATATTAAAAATTTCATTGATTTATACGTCAAAATATTTTCAGAATGTTACATTTTCTGCGGCCCCCAAACAAATATATTAGATTGAAGCGACCCACGGTCTTCACACGTCTGTCTAATGAAGTAAGAAACCATGTTCGCTGCTAACTTGAAGCATATAGACTCCTCACGGAGCTTATCTCAACATATATTTTTCTACGAGAACTGCTTGTTACTCAGTTGCTCAACCTCACTTTTTCGAAGAGAGTAAGGATGGAAAGGATACGATTATTAGAACAGGACTGGTGGTTAGCTAATCGCTGTCACTATGTGTCGCTTTTTGGGATCGGGACCCATTGCCTCTGAGCAGAATCGATTTATCGACTGAAAAAATCTACTCACACCGAGAATCGGCCCGTGTGGTCCGACACGGTAGCCAATGATGTTGACCACTGCACCGTGGACCGGGTAAAGAACCTAATGAAATACGAATTGATTTACTATTTTGTGAGGAATCGTTTGACAATGCGTACTGCACTGGGAAAGAGTTGGTTTTGACTGATGTTAATTTACGAGACAGCAGCTCGTACAACAAGTGTATTTGAACTATTTGAAAGCATTTCATTTGGAATAACGAAATGAATGCAATATTTAAAAATTTTAGCCATCACCCTGCTATTTCATTTTAATTATGTAAAAATACATCGGGATCATTTCAGGATTCATTCGTCAGAAATACACGAGATCCTTTCCCATATCAGTTCCCGCAAAATTATATCTTGTACCGAAAAAATGTCGAATAAACAAATAAAAAGCAGTGATAATGTTGATAGTGGCGATGGTGAATTTACTTTTAACGTTGATCAGGATGGTGTTGATAACAATGATGCACTCAATTGCGCCAATGATAGTATTGGTAGCGATATAATTCCTCCGATGAGAAAGAAAAGATTACTTGCTATCGAAAGTAATAGTGAGGAATATGTGGAAATAGTAGCAGGACAGGACAAAATACAGGAGTGAATGATGATGTATCGACGATGATTACAACAAGGTTATTGCCGATGGAGAAAGGATCGACGTCACAAAAAATGATGATGAACCTTTCCAGATAAAAACAGACTACAGCAGATTCTTTCAAAAGAGTTATTTTTTACTGAAGAATTAGTGAACGATATTTTCAAAGAAACAAATGCTTATGCTAATCATAAACATGGGGAAATGCGACTGACAAGAAGATGAATTTGGCATTCGTGGGTTGATGTGCAAAATAACGAGTAAAACAATACATAAAAACCCAGGTGCGGAAGGATATCACATTTTCACTGACAGATACTACACCAGTATTCTTCTTGCTGAAGAATTGTTTAAGCTAAAATGTCATTTGACTGGAACCATCATGCCACATCGGAAGAGACTGCCGCCTGGGATAAAAAACACAAATTTCAACGAAAAAAAAAATACAATGGCGTATAAAAATCTCAATATTTTTTATTCTCGCTTGGAAGAACAAGAAGGTGGTTAAATTTTTAAGCACGTGTGACACAGCAGAATTAAAAACATTCCAGAGAAAAGTTTGCGGTGGTTTGCCAGTCTACATCGAAAAAACACAAATTGCAATAAATAATACGAAACATATGGGTGTAGAAGATCGGGCCGATCATTGTGTATCATTGTATTGTTTTTTTTGCAAAACTCCCGTAAGTGGTGGAGAAAATTATTTTTTTGTGGAATGGAGGTATGAGTAATAAGCTCTTACATATTATATAAAGTTTCAAATGAAGAGAAAAATGAAAATCCAATGACGTATTTGAAATTTTTCAAATTATTGGTTGACCAATAAGTGGGAGATTTTCGGCTAGGTGGATTTCGTAGGCGCACTTCAAATCTTCCTACAGAATACCAACTTACAGATAAGTCACATGTACTGCTTCCCGGGACGAACATAGACTGTGCAGTGTGTAAACATAGAAAAAAATCTCAGGTGGGAGATCAGAAACACGACTATTTTGCGAGACTTGCATCTTAAGCCAAGATTACATATTGCAGATGGCTATGTGAAATACCATACAATGAAGAATTACAAATAAAATGAAAATAACTACATTATATTCATTATGTATCTATTTTCAGAAATAATAACAAAACATTTTTTTTTCATTTTTTTTAACATTTTTTTCATCAGTTGAATGTTTTACATTGAAAATATGCTCGTCACGGAAAAATGCCTCGAGTGTTAAACCGTAAAGTGTGTTCTTACCACTTGTATAATTTTGAATTCAAAATTTATGAAAATACAAAAAAGCATTAATAATGTTTTTATGAGCGGTCCAATCTTTAATTTATAATAGGGTAACATTGGACACCACCACTTTCGATGAGCGAATTTGTTGATTTTTAGCTAAATCATCCACCCTATAAATATATGTATTTTCTTTTTTGGTCCGAAATACGAATCAGGGTTTATTATCGGGGAAGGGCTTATTTTTCAAGTACAATAAGTAGATTTATACATTTTCGTTCAATATTTATTTGTATATAGGAATTTTACATTTATTTCAAATTTAATCGAATACAGTCATGACATCTTCTTCTGGAACATCGTCATAACTTATCAAATTCTGAATTCCCTCCAAATCCATTTCTTGTTGAATCATTGGACCGAATCTCTCATGTCCAACAATATGGCTATCCTTAAATGATTATTTCTTGTCTAAGTAGCCTGTCCGTAGTGCATACAGACATGTAGATTTATTTATTTTTATTAAATGCACTTACATAATTTTTGGCTTTTACTTTGTTAATGTTAATTCATACTTGATTGATTTTTGATGTGTTAGTTTGCATTGCTAAGAGGTCTTCGACATTTTATTTTTAGTCTATTTTTTGTTGTAATTTGCTTTAATTTATTTGCTTAGTTATTTTACCAATTGTATAACTACCACTGTTTTGTTGTATTCCTTATCAGATGTTATGCTCGCCATGAGCGAAACCGGTCCTGATGAAATAAATCTCATGTGGAAAAAGTACTAAAAATGTGTTATTATTTTTATTGTATATAAATTGTTTCAATTTTTATCAACTTATCTCCCGAGTAAACAAAAATGTCATTGACCGTGGTCCAATCGATCGTGATTTCTTGGGATACGTTGTAAAGCGTTACACTGTACAAAATGCTTGGGTTTTGTTTCAGACTTGCCCTTTGTGTTGAATTTCTATATACACTTGGGCTTCGTAAAACACGGTTATATGGTTCCACAAAAACGTCGAATAATACAAATCAGTGATATGCAAGGTTTGAAGTTCCTGATCCAGTAAATTTTATGTGGAATAAGTACCAAAAATACTTAATCATTTTTATTATAATGCCATTCCACCAAGTATTGACAGTGAACACGTTTGATGTGATCATCTAATGATGTTGTTATGATGTTATATGTCGGTCCCTGTGGTCTAGTGGCAAGAGCTTTGTCCTAGCAATCGGGGGGCCCGGGTTCGATCCCCGGAAAGGTCAGATTTATTCAATTGAAAAAAAAAAAATCTCGGGCTGGGTGTATGTTATTTATCGTTGATTTTGTGCACAACTGATACATTATTTACCATCGAGTTAATCTCGTAAGACTTTCACAACTAAGAATATTTTTGGCGTAAGCTGTAATGCCAAACATTTTTTTTTAAATAAAAATTAAAAAAAAAAACAAAAAAAATGATTGACACAATATTTGTCTACTCACTTTGATCTCCTGATAGTAGCGATTTTTCACTGACGCCCTTTTGGCTTGGAAAAAGCAATATGAAATTGAAAGACATTATTGAAATTTCTTTTCCTGTATCCAGGGCTGTGTAATCGTTAAAAAAAGTACGACTCCAACTCTTACATATACCAAAAACACTACTCCGACTTAAAAACGTTTAATTTCGACATTTTTTCCTCTAATTTTCCTATGTACATATGTGTATTTAATTAAATGTCATTACCAACCAATCCGGCCGTTAGCTAAATTTGACTCCGACTCCGACGGTCAAAAAATGCCGACTCCACAGCCCTGCCTGTACCTGGGGCGTCCAGTAGAAAAAGGCATGTTTTTGGTGATGTTAACTTTTTTATTGATTCTGGTAGGGCACTTTTAATACCTACTAGGTAGGTTTTCCAATCCCGGGTTTCCGAAGGTTTTCAATACCTTAGACTAGCCCTGTGATGATCCCTGGGACTATAAAACATAATTCCGTAATTTGAGGAGATTGATTAACAAGCAAATAAGAATTATAATGTATAAAATCGTTATATTTCATGCACTTGGACGTGTCGTCTTTGGACCTTTATCGAAACAATACTGTGCTAGATTCGACATATGTATGAGCTCATTTTTAAGCATCTTTTTTAACGTATGTTTTGATTTTTCGAAATTCAAGCGAAAACTACAGTAGAACCTCGATTATCCGGACAGATTGGGGATGAAGATAGTCCGGATAAGGACAAATCCGGATTACCCAAAAAATCATGATTGACAGGAAACGCCAAGTATATTCAGTTTAATCATTTTTATTTGTTTAGATTAGTACATAGCTTTAATATTAAATTATTTTTTATTGAAAAAATCAATTATCGATTTCTGCTTAAACCAATCCGGATAATCGAGGTCCTAATGTATTTGTAAAAAGCTTGAACATCCCTTTCTGCTTGTCAACAGATGTCACTGCAAAAGAAGCTCCATCGAAGCTTCATCTTGACGATAATAGATGTCGCTGCCACGGAATTAGTTAAGTAATACGAAATCATTTTGTAAATGGTGCATGTTGGGCAATAAGCCATTTGTTGCGGAAAAATATGACATCAATCATCCTATAACCTCAGAACTCTTTACGGATGAAGGAAAAACAATAAAAAATATTAAAATTCTCAATTATATTTACACCCAGTCCTTTTTTAACGCGATTCATTAGTTCCAGAAAAAAGGTTTGTTTCAAAAAATCGCGTAAAAATACCAAAAAAAGAAAGTCTTGAAAATGAAGTTTGAGCAAAAAAAAATTTTTTCAAATGTAAAATTAAATTTCCTTATTGATTATAAAAATACAATGTGAAATAGATTCATATAATAATCGTTCGCCATTTCTTCTTTGAAAAAAACGTGTAAATCGAGTAAATCGCGTAAAAAAGGAATAGTGTCGTCGAAAAAAACGCGTAAAATCGTACTCGCGTAAAAAGAGGTCTAGGTATACGCTTACAATATTGATAAATTTATCACTTTTGCCGTTGCGGCCCTAAAACTATCTGATAATTGATTATCTGGCCCTACTCTCAAAAATGTTGTAGTGATTTATATAAAACATTTTCTTTTTATAATTGTCCAAACTTTTTGTAATTGCTTCGCCAAAACACCTCGATGACTCCACAGCTCTGTGATAATTGACCGCCCTTCAGCCCTATGTTTGTCTGTGTTTTTCTTTGTTTGTCTTTTTATGAAAGGGACTACTTGCTGATTTTGTATCATTGAAGCGAACCAACATTTTAGGCCGGCAAATCATCGACATGGGCCAATGATTTCAATGATCGTGACCAGTGAAATCATGTTGTCATACGAATCTATTACTTGATACATTTTCACTGAGAATACAGTTTCACTGTAACATTCATATATACTGATTTAGGCTGATAAATACGACTCCGACACAAACCTTTTTTCCCCTACCTTTCCTATTTATGTGTAAAATCAAACATTATCAATCAACATTCCAATAGTATAATTTCTCATATTATGAAAATATAACAAGATCATATTTTTCAAAGGATTTTCATGACTCCGACTATGATGCTTACTAAAACCCCTCGATGACTCCACAGTAGGGACTCCAATTACTCAGCATCTCAACTACTCGAGTAACGAGTAGTAAATTTTAAAAATACTCGAGAACTCGAGTAGTTTCAGATGTACCAACAAATATTAATAAATAAATATGCTTATTTTATTTCATTTATACATATATTTCAATTTATGAAGCATGTATTTCAAAAATAATAGAGAATTAAACGTCTCCAATTTTAATTTGGTTTGAGGTTTTGTTTTCTTTATTCCAGCAGACCAAAAAACTCCCTGTTCCTGTGAATCTCGGCTTAAAAGTTAACAATCAATTAAACTGTGCTATTTAGTTTTTCTGTCCGCTGTTTAAAACAAAATAAAATTTAGAAATAAACCTTCATTTATACATAACGAGTATTACTCGAGTATTTTGCAAAATACTCGAGTATAGAGTACTTGTAAAACGGAGAGTATACGCGAGTATCGAGTACTCGATACTCTAATTGGAGTCTCTACTCCACACCTTTTTGTTTTTTGCATATTATCAAAGTTAAAACCTTTAAGAATATGCCCTTTCTAGGACTTTTTGAAATTCCGAGTATTTTCAGAGATACAGCTACTTTAGTGACGTAGTATCTAACGGGTCTGGGCGTAGCGAAGCTTCGCCCAAAACTTTAAACACGTTTATCTCGAAACTACTTTTTTCAAAATAGTTGACATGATATCTCAAGTTTTACTGAACCGATTTACATGAAATTTGGTGTGAATCTTCTTAATACATCCAGTTTTAGCGCATATTAAGATTATGTAAAAAAAAGTCTCAAAAAAACGATTTTTTCTTCAAACCTCTTTCTTTTTTTCTCTGATATGCGCGAAAATAACATCTTTACCAATTAAGGATATATTTTTTAAATATATTTTAGGTGACTAGAAAAGTTGGAATCGTGGCAACTATGGAGCGTCATTTTTTTGAGACCCCCTGCTTTACCAGCCTGTAACTTTTTAGGTTTTTAGTTTTTTGGTTTGAATATTTTTTTGTATATTTTTAAAATATAAATAAATATCTGGTAAAAACATGGACGGTAAAAATGTTATTACTCTTTTACTATAGCACTTGCAAAAACACCTAAAATTTCAGCCTCTAGACCAGAATACTGCCTAGCTGAACTAGATTCGATAACGAAAAGTTGCCTGCAATATTTGTCTATTTCATGGAAAAAATATGATACAATTTCAATATTTTCTTTGAATTTATCGTGATATTAGATTTGAATAAGATAAATAATAATTCAATGTCCAATCACAAAAAAAACCATAGATATGATAAGAAAACACTTTTGGACGCTTAATCAAAATTCATAATCCTACTTTCAATTATCGGATGAATTTGAAACTTATCGAATGAATGTAAAAACTGCGAAAATAGATTGCTGTCTTAGCCATGTTAATTAATAAATCTTGACTCTAGAGTATTTAGACAAATAAGATAAATATTCACTATCAATACGAAACAAAAGAAAAAGCGTCGAGTGTTTTTTTTTATCAAAAAAGACAATTTTATCAATTCTTGATATAATTAAGTATTTCGACTGAGGGTGCTTGATGGAATTTCAATATCAAATTTGAATTGGCAAGATTGACTGAACTCTACAGTAAATCAGTGTTGAAGTTTCGTGTTGGTAGCCAAAATTTATGGTCTAATAATAGTTGTGTATATAAACGATACAAACGGTTTAAATTTTTTTTTTTAATAAATTAAGGATTTAGACTGAGGTTGCTTGATGGAATTTCAATATCGAATTTCATTTGTTGGGATTTTGTACTTTTCCATGAGTTTTGTCGCTAACGACCCGAGTTTCGCCTTTCAGCATCTTCAGGCATTTCGAGTGCACGAATATTCTAACTAATGACCAGTATTACATAGCAATATCTAGAATAAATGTAGGGTTTTATCCACTGGCGGATCCAGGAATTGTCCCAGGGGGTGGCCATTTTGAAAAAATTTATACACCCAGTCCCCTTTTTACGTGATTTGAACGGCACCGCTACATTTTTTACACGATTTTTTTTACGGAATGATGACCCTGTGTTTAAAAAAGTGATGGTGCCGAGCAAAATCATGTGATATAATTGATGACTCTGACTATTATCATCGGTTCTTCTACATATTTCAATTCAAAAATGCAAACATTAAACAACATAATATTAAAATATTGTTTTATACCAGAGAAGTCGAATTTTCGTTTTTTTGACGTTGCAAATAAGCCCAAAAATATTCAGGATAAATATCCATTTCCCAGAGGATATGTTACAAAGCTAGACCATATAGTCTTTTTGAATTCATACGATTCCTTAGCCAGGTTTTCATGCGTCGTAATGTGGAAAACCTCCTTTCAACAGATGCAACGCTGATTGTCAAACAGTAAAATTCGTAACAAAACCTCACAATTACGACATAATTATTAACTTATCACATTCCGTATATATACAGTTGTGGCAAAATAAATCCGCGCACTCTTCATAATTTCATTACTTTGCGAATATTTCCTCGAAATCTTTACCGATTTCCATTTTTTTTCATTCAATTGTAAAAAAACCAATAACCATATTTTGAAAACCAATCAAGATTTGAAAGCTTCAACAGTAATGAGCCAGACCTAGTCGCGTAAGCATCTGACGAAATTATGGATAGCATAGATAGTAGAAAAAATTCGCTTAGCGGGTTCTCTGCCACAAGCGAGTTTAATCGCTCTACAATTCTGTGTATATGGGGCCAGTTAATACGCTCTACTTGATTCTTGATTTACTTGATTTACACCAGTACTTCTTAATATTTAAATCTGTCGTGCATACAGTGACATCTTTAACATCATGTTATAATACTTGAACTGGAAAGATATTGTATATTATCCTATAATACATCGAATTCATATTATTAATCATATTTTGAAAGAAAATCGTGGCTCGCCATGCACGGCCATACTTATTCTTCCAGGCATAGAATCGGTTAGAATAGACTGTGTAGAAAGTATAGTGTGGATTTTTTTGAAATATTTCGTGAAACTGGCGCTCTGGAGGGGTATGTTTGAACCGGCAGAGAATGCTTAACAACCGACCGGGACGACCTTCATATAAGGAGTATGGTTTTTCGAAAACACTTCAAAACTGCTACAGTTTTCCATGCTGAGGTTTAGTCGACTAGTGATTTCACATGATTGATGCGAAATGTCCGTAATAGCCGCGAAAGAATCGTAGCACATGGATTTCCCGCTCGGCGCCAAAAAAAACAGTTGCCACTGTAAAAATGTAAAAATGGAGGTAAGAATGGACGAAGGTGCATAAAAATTGGACTTTGGACGATTGCATACACTGATGATTTCAAGTCTAATTCATAAGGACAAGACGCGGTAAGCAGCCAGGCCATCTTAAGGTTGGTGAAAGGTGTCAACCGATTGTTCTTCAAAATATGGCTATTAGTTTTCTTTACAATCGGTAAAGATTTCGAGGAAATATTTCCAAATGAAATGCAATTGTGAAGGGTACGCGGATTTTTTTTGCCGTAATTGTAGTTGTTAAACTAAAGGGTCGTGAAAAAAAAGAGAACTACAACATATTTATTTAAATAAAAATCATTTGAAAATTAATGTTATAAAATTTTGTATGGAATAAATTCTCGTCAGGGGGGGGCCATGGCCCCCAGAGCCCCCCCCGTGGATCCGCCTATGGCTTCTGATGTACATATTATAATATATAAGAGTCAATCTTTACCTATGGTAGATAGATGGTAAGTACATGTTAAGTTATATCACTTTTAAGGTGTTCACTGTCAATACTTGGTGATATGGCATTAAAATAAAAATAATAAAACTTTTATCCACATACAATTTATTGGATCAGGACTGGCTTCGCTCATGGCTAAAGTTTTTATTTATTAAAAAAAAATATTTAAAAAAGATAAAAAAAAACAAAAAATACATTTAAATAATCAAACAACGCTTTCTGAGGCCTTATTATATAACAGGGTTCTGTAAATATTTTTGGCGATTATATGAAAGCCGATATATTGGCTCCAGGGTACTAAAGGGATAAAAACATAATAATTTCAATTTTTGAAAAATATTCATATTTTCTGACTTGAAAAATGAATGTAAAACAAAAGAGGAACTACCCAAAATAGACCGTTTATATCAGGGCTGTGGAGTCAAAATCGGAGTCGTGGAGTCGGGACTTTTTGGCCGTAGTCCGAGTCGGAAACTTTGAAAAGTTTGAACTTTTTTTTTTGCATATAATAATGTCGAATTTGAGTTTTGCTCAGAATGGTAGTGTTGATATTTAACTGAATACACATAAATAAGAAATTAAGGGAAAAAAGTGATGATATTAAACTGTTGTTAGTCGGAGTCGGAGTCGTGGTTTTGGTAAATGCTGGAATCGGAGTCGGAGTTTTTACCGACTCCACAGCCCTGGTTTATAATGATTATGTGTTGCATTTTTGATTCCGCAGCAGTGACATCTATTATTGTTAAGATGAAACAATCTACTCGAGCTTGTTTTGCAGTGACATCTATTAACAAACAAAAATAGATATTCAAGCTTTTAAAAATTAATATGTTGTTTTTCCTCGACCTATGTTTCTCTTCTTGGTATACTAGCTTTGAAATAGCAGATGACAAACCGGTCATTCCTGATCTTTAGCAGAATATTTGTGGAAGTATTACACAGGGATGTGGAGTCGGAGTCGGAGTCGTCGCTGCGTTATGGCCGGAGTCGAAAATTTTGAAAAGATTGAACCTTTTATTTTTGCATTTGATATGCAAAATTTGGCTATTTTCCAGGATCGGTGGGTTGATATTTAATTGAATACACATAAATAGGAAAGGTAGGGAAAAGTGTTTTTTTAACCGACTCCACAGCCCTGATATCACCGCCCGTGCCCGGTCCGTGGTGCAGTGGTCAACGTCGTTGGCTACCGCCCAAATTCGGTGCCCGGCACGAGCAGATTTTCAGTCGATAGATCAATTCTGCTCAGAGGCAATGGGTGTTTGTGTTGTTAAATCCCTTCCCATATTTCCGATCCCAAAGAGCGACGTATAGTGAAAGCTTATCACTAGTCTTGTCCTAGTCCTCGTATCCTTTTCATCCCTACTTTCTTCGAAAAGGAGAGGTTGAGCAACTGAGTAACAAGCAGTTCTCGTAGAAAAAACAAATGTTGAGATAAACTCCGTGAGGAGTCCATATGCTCCAAGGTGGACATGGTAAAAAAATACCGTTTTATGTGTTAATGTTATATTATATCAGTGAGCTCAACCTACGGCTCCCAATGACTTTTGATGCGGCCCAATGTGACAAATATAAATCTGAAATTTCAATAATGTAATCACACATAACATTAGAACTATTTAATAGTCAATTATTTTGATCTTCTCCCAAAACGGTTGTGCATCACTGATTAAGATCATTGTTTATTATAATACATCAGGGGTGGCCAAAGCGTCGATCGCGTAGCTATTCCAAGTCACCCACCTGTTTGGCGTTCGTATGTACATATTTCTGAATCCTCTTTATTTTTAATGATAAAAAATTCAATTTATTTTGTGGGTCGATCGCCACCAAAAATTTCAAGAAAAGTCGCCCGTAGTGCTAAAAGTTTGGTTACCCCTGTTATAAATGGAAATGCGTTTTGACAAATATTTAAGATGTCAATGGCTGAAAGAGAAAATTTGCTATCTCCGTTTTTGACTATTGTGCTCCTGAGAGTGTACAAAATGATTATTTTGAGAATGTAAATATTTGTGCTCTTATCAAAAAAACACCTTTAAAACGCCCCGCTGAACAATAACGAATGAGTGACAGGTGACAATTGAAAATGGCGGAGTTGGATAATTTGCAGTGTAGATTTTAGAATGACAATGGAGTTATCAAATTTTCCTAAAACGTTTTTCCTTTGCACCTACATAAGTTTTGGTTATAAAAAATGTACGGGATATGTACCTTCATTGCATGATACAAAAAGATGGCATTATTCAGTCATTTTCCGCAAATAATGAAATTAGCAAAATTACGCTTAAAGTCATCGATATAACACTTAAACAAAAAAATAAAAGTGGGACATTTTTTTTATTTACGTATAATTTAAACATAAAAATCAATAATCAAAATACATGTTTTCTTTCAGTGAAATTGTTTTTTTTACAAAATCTTGAAAGGGTTTAACATTACCGCATATTGACCTGGTATACATATGTTTATGTGGATTTATGAAATGAACATGAACTTTCAATTTTCAAAGTGATACGAGAATAACTCAATGATATATGATGAATCAGTCGATAAATTACATACACCCAGCTCACGATCGATTTAAAAAATAATCCTACTTGAATAATTTATATATATAAAAATCGAAAATTTTCGGAAGGCCAGATCTGGCCTACGGGCCGTAGTTTGGTGACCATTGCACTAGGCCACAGTGACCGACAAACTTTCTATCAAATTAATAAAAGAGTTTTTGTTAATACCAATTGTTTTATATTGGCGGAAGTTGACAAGACTGAATGAATAGTATAAAACAAACAAATAAACCTAAAACAGTGGGTACTCCCAAAATTATTAAAAATCTATTACTCCAACACAAACCATAAATTACAAAACCATTACAATAACTATTTTTACTGAAGCATATCGTAAAACTATTTCTATGGATATTATTACGGTCGATAGGTTTGAATAATTTATCCCCCTCACGTTCAGTGCATTGAACATGCATACACAGGCAACTTGTCTTGTTTTTTTGGCATATTAAGGAGTCGACGGTAAAGACTCCATCTTCATTGAAGCGGTGATGGTGATCCACACAGCCAATTTCGTCAGTCAGGTCTAAGCAGTCCGCTTCTCCATCACATAACATGTTGACACTGAGTATATGTCCAGATTTACATTGAAAAGGGCTTTTTGAGTCTATGGCAGTAGTCATATTTGATAGAGCACATGTAAAATAGTCTTGAAAATCCTCATCACTATCAAGACTCGATGGAATATTTCGACAGTCGGACAATGTTGCCCCGAAGATGCAAACAATTATGGTATATTTGAGTGACATTGTCAAATGATTTTTATCCGGAAACAAAATGAAATGGAAAGTATAACGAAAAATTTTATACTTTGAAATAAATACTAAATTTAATATTTAACCGCTTCAGTACCGATCAAAATGGTCTCGTTGATCCCTTCTACCGCTCGAATTCTAAAGAATCCTTTTTTCAACAATACTGACTGATGACAGAAGGACCCTTTTTACAGGAAGATGTTTTATATAGTTTGCAATATTTGCGTCTTTATTCGCGACGTCCGTACGCGGCGGCCACCGACAAATTTCTAAGAAAAAAAGTTAAGTCATTCATATTTTAAGTCCCTCATGAAAAAGATGTCATTCGACTAAGTTTCATTTTTATTTTTTTGCGACACAACTGCGTTATCTTGCTTTGAAAGGGTTCAAATTTTAATTGTTGTCTAAAATGACGTTTTGGTCGGAAATGCTGGTAAATATTTACCACTTTCTATCATATGTATGTATATATGAATTTCAGAATTATCTATGGTTGAATAACAGAATTAGCAGAATTCCGGAGTTGCACTGCAATTGCACACTTTTATACAATTTTTTTTTGACAAAGTTCTTAGATTGTCATGGCAGGAAACATTTTTAATAAGTGAATTTCAATCAATCGAATCTTAAAACGCTCATATCTCAAAACAGTGTCAAGAGCAGTTAGAACCTTCTTACTAAAGTTACCTAGCCAGTAGGGTTCGTCTGTCTGAACATTGGAGAAGGAATCGCTAGTGGACTTGCCCGAAGTAATAGTGCTGAATACATTTTAAAATGCTTTAGATGAGAAAATCCGGTTTTGCGGTTCTTAGGTTTGCTGGTTATAGAAGAAGTATTTTTGTTCAATTTATTTCAATTTCGGCTTGGAATCCCGAGAGAATACGAAGTTCGTCTGAGGGGGCGTAAAGGCGACAAATGAATTGTTTACTATCAGTGGCCTGGTAATTCCATCCTGAAAACAAAACAAAATGTATTAAACTTAGGAAAGTATCACGTGGAATTGAAATAAAATGAGATTTTTTTCTGTTATTATCGGTATATCGAAAGGAAACCAAACTCTGTCACCCTCTTGCGTAGTGGCGGATCCAGAAATTATCCCAGGGGGTTGCCACTTAATTTGAAAATAAACATGATGCATATATGTATAATAAATTGAAAAATACATTTAAAAAAATAAAACTTTTTTACGTGATTATTTTTTTACAGAAGAAATGATGACCCTGCGTTAATAGAAGTGATGACCCCAAACAAAATCATGAGATTTAATCTTTTAACTGCCAGCATTTCCATGTATGGTGGTACCTCACACGCCACGAATTTTATTGTAAAAATAAAATGATTCTAAATGTTTATTTGTAAAAACTTGCCGATTACGATGCGATTGTGCCATCATTTATCCATAATAACAAAATTAAAGTGTTTATGACACAATGAGTTAATATGATTGGCGTACCGTTCACGGAAAAGTTCGCGTCTTAAGACGTCTTTGGCAACCATCCGGTTAAATGATGACTCTGACCATTGTCATCGATTTTTTTTATTTCAATTCAAAAATGCATCATTAAAAAATAATATAAAAAATACAGTTATGATAAAATATGTTTCAAGTGCACGGATTTATTTGATTTAAGGACGCGTAGTAAACAGTGAATGTAAAAATTACCGTAGTAACAGTGACAAACAGACGCGTAGTAAACAGCCATATGTATATAATATTTTTTTTGTTTTTTTTCACTATTCCAATCAGAATATTTAATTATGTCTTGATCAAACTAAGCCTTGTTATCCGGGCTATGGAGTCAGAGTTAGAGCCGGAGTCTTGAAGTCAGGATTTTTTTGACCGGATTTAGAGTCGTCGCGGCGCTTTGGCCGGAGTCGTACTCGGAGCTCGAAACATTTAATTTTTGCATTTAATATTTAAAATTTGGCTATTGGCCGGATTTGTTGGTTGAGTCAAAGTCGTGTTTTTGGTCAATGTTGGAGTCGGAGTCAGAGTCGTGTTAGTGGTAATTGCTGAAGTCGGAGTCGTAATTTTTTTAACGACTCCCTGCTTGTTCTACTTTATTAAGGTCATGACATATTCGAAAAATAAATTATTCAACAAATTTAGAATATTTAATTATATATTTCAATCGACTCACCGGTAGTGATATATATTTTTTTCCATTGGAAAAAGGCACCTTGAAAACCATTCTTTGACTCTGCAAAAAACACAAAAAAGAATTATTAACTAGGGTGAAACCTACTATTGTGGGCGAGCTACAATTATTGGCCACTTGCATTCAAAATCTAGTTTTTTAAAAAACTCAAACAAAATTCCAATTTTTATTCTATTAATATAGTTCCCTTATTATTCCTCTATCGTTTAATCATAAAATTGTCATTTTATGAAATTTCAAACCACTCCAAAAACGCATTTTTATAAGGCAGCCGTAGTGTCCCGTGAAGCAAGTGAGATTCCTTGTAAATATCATAAGGATTGGACTTCAGTCTAAAAGCATCTTACACGTTTCTAAGTTCATTAAATTTAATTCTAATTGAACAGAATTATTCGCCTTTAGTGAAGTTATTAATTAATTATTTTTATGCATTGAAAATATTTTTGTTAAAAGTTATTATGATGGTGGCCAATAGTACTGATTCCAAAAATACATACACTTTCCATTACTGGCCGGCCAAGCTATTATTATAAATTTTTATAAAAAAATCATAATTTTTTTTTTATTGCATGAATAGTGTTCTAATAATATTACTAATCACCTATGTATTTATTACATTTCTCCGATATTTCTAGAGAAATGTTGGCTCTCTGTCCAATAACTGCAGCTTAACAAATGATGCTTAAATCTGATAAAGCACTTGATTGTACACTCAATAATGAACCATTTAAAAAAAATGGATTATTATAAACAAATTAAAAATCAACACACAGTATTCGGTTCTTACGATTCAAATTTTAAACTCTATTTTTTACATACATACATTATACAGTACTAAAAATTGTAAAAAAATGGAGATGTGTTTTTTTTTGTTGCCCTAAGTCATGTATGGGCAACCACTGTACCGCGTGCCGGATCCGGCCCACCGAGCTATTTTGTCCGGCCCTCATTCATCTCGGCGAAGTAATAGAGAAAGATTTGATACAATGTTTGCCGACTTCCAAAACAAAGACTCCACATTCACTATATTTTCTCGTCCGATGGATGCAGATGTAAATAATGTGCCAGCAAATTTACAGATAGAACTTATTGAGCTTCAAAGGGATTTAGTGCTAAAACACTTTTTGGCAGCCAATAAAAGTTTTTTTTGAGGATGAAATACACTAAATCAAAAATTCAAACGAGGATAGCAGATGAAAATCTCGAAAATTCTATCCGATTATCACTAAGCAATATAAACGTCAATATTGATCGTCTCGTAATTCAAGTACAAGGCCAATCTTCACACTAAATTTTGTAATCAGTATATGATATTATTATTATGTCGTTCATTATATAAATAAAAAAAATATAAGAAGTAGCAGCGTGTTTTATTGAATTGAATGTTACTTGATTATGTTTAATAATTTGGTCCGGCCCTTGACTCGGACACAGAATGATAATTTGACCCCAGACCTAGGAAAGGTTGCCGATGCCTGCCCTAAGTGGTTGTTTTATTATAAAAACAAATGCTCACAAAAAAATAAATATTGTACTCGTCTTATACTCGAATATTTTGTTTGTAACAAGAAGCCTTATTCGGTAAACTCTATGAAATAGACAATGTATTTAAGATTTAAATTGTATAATAATTTAATCTAAAAGATTTGAATTGACTTACCGTGAGTAAACGATTAACTGAATTGAAAATAAGTTTGATGAGAAAAAACTCACTTTTTAATTTTGTATAAACGATATATTTTCCAATAAACACACCGGTTTATTGAATATTGATATTGATAGATTGAAATGTTGTTCCGTATTTATACTTGGTTTATTATCTTTGATTATTATTATATTTATGCAACATGATAAAAATTGTCTATATATCGTTGCCTTAAATTGAAAAGGTTATAATCGACATTTAAGCCTAAAATGACCTTTTGGTAAAAAAAGCTTGTATTTTCCGTATTCTATCATGTATGACAGGGGGGGGGGGGCAAACTATTCGGATGGCGGGCCAATTCCAAGAATTCAAAATGGCCGCAAGTAAAATATTTTGTATTCAAAATACAAGAAAAAAATAAAATGGTTTTTCAAATTCGACCTAAAATATTTTTTTTTGAATAAAAATTAACCTAAACATTCCTATTTTCATTCAAAAATAATATTTTTATATTGAGTTCGTATTAATTAATGTGCATTTAAAATATTTGGACGTCTGAAGTGCATTTATTTGACATAGTAACTCTTTGTGATAAAATTGAAACGTGCTATTCAACGAATTTTATAAATGCATTGTGCTTAAATAAGTTTCAGAGCAGAGTCACCAATAATATCGCATGAGTTTGCGCAATGAAAAGAATGAAGCTGTTTCAAAGATTGAAATTTTTCAACATTATTTTTAAATTCAGGTGCTGATTTTGTAGTTGATATTTTTAAAACTGCTTGTGAATGGTCATAGAAGAAGATGGAATCAGAATTAAGCTGAGGTTCTTGATCGAAAATGTCTGTTTAAATTGGTCGAATTTGTCTGAATTAAGATCATTGTAAAAACTGGAGATTTCGTCAGGACGGTGTAATTCTCTTAAATCAGTGTTACATTGCAGACCAATAATCTCAAGTTGTAGCTCTTTCAATACAGTTTTAATATATATTGAAAATAGGTCGATTACCAGCGCCAAACTTGTCTCAATGTTTCGGAAGTCACCAAATCTTTGTGAAAAATCGTCATTCAAAGCGTTCATAACACGGAGTTAAAAGTATTTAAGTGTGGCACGAGTTAATGCAAAATCACAAATCCCTAATCATCAGTATCGGCAAAGTCCGTAACATTCTTCATTACCAAAAATTAAATTATAATATTTTTTATATCCCTAATTCTTCGAAGCACTTTTTCCAAGAAACGCCATCGTTTTTGACTGTGAAAAAGAATGTCTGTATACTCACTTGAATATCTTGAAGAATTTTTTATTTGATTTTCAATATTTTATTTTTAAATATAAAAAAATTATTCTTACTTAGAATTAGGATTTATGATGGCGGGCCGCAGAAAACACTCGGCGGGCCGCAGTTTGCCCGTGCCTGATGTATGAGGAGGTAGTTTTCAAATGTGGTCAAATCCATTTGCCCAAAAACTGAGAAACTGAGATACTGTCATTATTTTTTCTTCAAACGTTTGTGTTTATTACCAATATTTTTAAAATATGTTATAATCAGAGCTGTGGAGTCGGAGTCGGAGTGGTCGCGGTGATTTGGCCGGAGTCGTACTCGGAGTCGGAAATTTTGAAAATTTTGAACTTTTTATTTTTGAATTTTATATGTTAAATTTGGCTTTTGGTCGTGTTGATATTTAATTGAATACATATAAATAGAAAAATTAGGGGAAAAAAGTGACGATATTGAACTTTTTTGGTCGGAGTCGGAGTCGTGGTTTTGGTAAATGCTGGAGTCGGAGTCGTCGCGTGATTTGGCCGAAGTCGTACTCAGGATCGGAAATTTTGAAAAGTTTTAACTTTTAATTTTTGCATATAATATGTCAAATTTGGCTATTGGCCGGATTGGTAGGGTTGATATTCAATTGAATACATATCAATAGGAAAATTAGGTATAAAAAAGTGACGATATTCAACTTTTTTAGTCGGAGTTTTTGGTCAATGTCGGAGTCGGAGTCGTAGTTTTGGTAATTTGTAAAAATGCAAAAGTGAATAAAAAAGGTCTCAAAAGTTTAATCTAAAATTGGCAGTTAAAAGAAATAATTTTGGAATCGTCTATGATTGAATAATGGAGTTTTTCGGCAACTTCAGCTTCAAGTTCATTCGTACACTTTAAATGCCTGAAAATGCCGAAGGGTTGAATCTTGGTCGTTGGTGGAAAAAACTAATGGAAAAGTACAAAATTCGGTAAATAATGGATATATGGTCACCGGACAGAATCCCAATCCTCTCGAGCTAAGCTCAAAAAATTTATACAAACTGGCTTATAATTTTATGTTTTGTCTTTACTCTTTGAGTTCTTGTGGATTATTACAAAATGTGGAATCAAAATAATTAAATCTGAAGAATATTAGTGATTATTGTATGAGTTCTGAAAGAAGAATTTGTTTTTTAATATTAGCCTATAATAAAATTATTCTTTTTATTTTAAACAAATAATAAACTTATGCGACTGTCTCTATCTGTATAATATTATTATTTGTGTAGTTTGTGGTTTCATTTTTGCTCCTGTAAATTAAAACAACTCGATTTCATACTTATTGCGAAGTATTCTTTAGGAACTTGTATTATAATAAATTTAAAAATTAAAGACGAAACATTTCAAAAAAAATCGTAAGCCTTACATTCATTTCATTTAATGTGCTTATTTTTCATAAATCTTTACAAAAACTCTGTCCCGTGACCATATATCCATAATTTACCAAAAATTCAAGCGGTTTAAAACAATTGCCTTATTAATCTAAGATTTCGTTTTAAATTTATGTTATATTTGTTTGGTGTCATTTTCAAGCTGTTTTCCGAAGAAATTGTTTTTTGTATGTTAAAATTATTCACGTTGCGCGCTATAGTCAGCGCGCTAATGACACACGCGCTAACGTTGCATCACCTTATTCATAATATTGTCATTTTCACAATCGTAGCATTCTTCGATTGTATCTTATCAGAAAATTACTGGTTATTTTTATATAACCATCATTGCATGGAAACAATATCTGATACTTGAAAACAAATTTCCAGTAATTAATTATAAATAATTTTAAAATAATATATGTAATCAGTACATCCGATACAGTTAATTGGAAGATGAAAGATATGTAATCTTATTATGTATTGAAGAAGGATAAGTGTTTTATCTTCAGTATGCTTGTTTTGTGTTCTCAGTATTGTGGCGTCGAAGTAAGAACTCTTCAAAATATTGATCAACATTTGACACCCTTTTGACATTTGCATTCGAACAGAATCGATAAATCGACTGAAAAAATCTGCTCGTACAGAGGTTCGAGTCCGGGCGGTCTGTCACGGAAGCCAACGACGTCCATTGTAATGCACCCCGGACCAGGCAATCTTACTATTAACAATGTATTGATTGAATTGGAATTAACTTGTTCGAGCTCCATTACACCGAGGTGAAAATATAGCAATGTGTTTTAGTTCTGCATATAAAATCATTCAATAGTAATAAAACAGAATTGGAATTGGCAAACCATCTCATAAAGGAATCGCATAACGAACATTTTAACTGAGTGCCTGCATGTTTGCAACTTTGCAGTTAAGGCCCTTATTGCACTGGAACAAAAAGAAATTATAAATATCATAAATCCAATGACATTCTAGATCAGACATGAGTAGACCAAGGCCCGCGGGCCACAAGTGGCCCAATTGAAAGTTTTTTGTGGCCGTTTCGAAGATTTCAAATCTTTATACATTTTGTTATTGGTAAAATACATAAAAAAATCTACTAGTCATTAAAATTCACTTAGAACAATGAGCAAGTAAACATGTTTAAAATCACTTGTTTTAAGAATATTTTTTCACAACTCTTGCTGAGAAATAATGATCTTAAAGATCTAATGATGGAAATACATAATAATGACAATCTTAGAATTTTGTCAAATAAATTTGGTGAAAAAAGTGTGCAGATGCAGTGCAGCTCCATAATTCTGCTTACTCCGTTATTCAACCATAGATAATTCTGAAATTGATATGTATGATAGAATACGGTAAATACAAGCTCTTCCAACCAAAAGGTAATTTTAGCTTAAAATGTCAATTAGAACCTTTTCAAAGTAAGGTTAGGATATTCTAACTATCTTCTCAATTTTATGACGTACCAGCAGATGATAATATCAAATAATAAGATTACCATAATGGCTATGTCTGATGGATACAGAAAAAAGACATAAACAGTAGATAATAGGGTGGCGTTCGTAAATTATTTTTTTAATGTATATTTAAAACGAAAAAAAATTATCTTTGATTGATTACTTTGTTTTTATTGTTGTTGTGCACCCTACTAATTTGTCGGAAAACGTCAATATATTTTCAATCCTAAATTGCATTTTTTATTTAGTTCGTTCAAGTGCTAAGTACCCGATTTTGGCAATCCAGTGAGTATCTTCGAAGAGCTGGTGAAGTTCAGCCTTGTTTTGATTTCAAGAAAATCACGAACCTCATTTCGAAGCTCAAAAAATATAGCCGACACTTTTCCTTTCGTTAGTATTTCAATGTGAAACTCCAAAGTTTCATACTTCGATTTCATTTCTGCGAAGAGTATTCCAAAAATTCGCGAAAGTGGTGCCTTTCACATAATAATATTTAATTCGACTCGTTTGAATTTTGTAATTTTCCATGAGTTTTGACGCTAACGACCTATGAACTTTGTCTTTTGGCATATTTAGGCATTTCAAGTGCACGTCAACTTGAACTGCAGAGTACTAAACGTTTGTATCGCTTTTAAATATAACATATACCCGATTATTTTTACGTGATACCACGTAATACGCGACACGTTCCAGAAAATAGCACGCATAAAAAATCTCGCAAAAAAACCTTATTTGGTCAATGTATCGCGTAAAAAAGAATCAAATATTTAAGAAAAAAATATTTTTTTTATTTAAATTTGCGTAAACAAATGTTTTTTTTATTCTACATTTAATTTCTTTATTGATTATAAAATTACAATGAGAAACAGATGAGTATGTTGACATGTACTTTTTTTTTTACTTTTAGAAGTTATTCGCAAATATAATCGTTTGATTTTTTTGTACGAAAGAATTGAATTTTGTTTGAATCTGAATTTCCGTGTAGTTAATCATGCAGTATCAATTCAAGCATGCTCGCGTCACAACATGTAAATCGTGTAAAAAGAAAGTAACGGTGCAGTCCAATAAAATTATTAACGCGTTTTATCGAAATTACATAAAAGGAGGATTGTTTGTATAAGAATTGAATTAGGTCTACAATCTGGATGAATTATCAAATGTCTTGATGTCAATGACGTGGGTATAAAATTGTGTGTTAATCAAACAACCATTAAGTATTGTTAAAAAAATGTATCCAGCTATTGCATGGAAATGCTACTAATTTAAAGGGTGGGTTTTATGCAACGTTAAATAAATAATTTCGATTATTCGTGATATTTTTTTTCAAATGATTTAACAGGGGAGAGCTCGGAAGATTAAGTTGCTAATTTAAAATTGGGAAACTATTTAACTGTGCCATAGTTAATGTTAATATTTTAAAGTAAAATAATTTATGATCACCCGTGGTTTGATGTAAGATTTTAATCACTTTATTCACGTTGAATGAGTGATTATCAGATAGCAAATTATTGGCGAAGGTAGCATACTTATAACGCTTGAAATTCCTGTAGGTATCGATCGAAAGGCGAAACCAGGGTCGAAACTCATGGAAAAGTACCAAATTTAAACGATTTAAATTTAATAATATAATTCCATCAAGCACCGTCCGAAAAAGCCGAACAATCGAACGAAAAATGTTATTTTGACACGAGCATTCACGGCTGATCCGATTGCCGCTCCAAACATGTTGAGAAATTTTACGTGTATCATAATAATAACGTGGTTATTTATTATTACTACGAATATTAGGAAAATAGTTGCAAATAACATTTATAGCAGTTTTATGGAATAAAATTGGATTTAAACAATTCAATTACTATCATTAATATTAGTTCAAAGGCTTGAAATCAATCAACTCATTAACGAGAGGTCGGATAGGACCCTAGATTTATTTTAAATATTCTTATGTTATCATCTGGTCATTAATATTTCAGAAATCCCCGTAATTGTAACAAACCCACTTAATTAATTGAAACTTGTATTCATTCAAATTTCGCTAATTTACATTTTAATAACCTTTTAACTTAGTGATCTACTTATATTTTTGTATATAAACGATACAAACTGTTTACTACGCGTCTATTACGTTAAATTCGCACACATACATCACACTAGGCCTCTCGACGTCCTACGTCGAGACCCGCCCTAGCTAGCCTTACCCTTACCCTCCCATCCAGCATCCGACCAAACCTGGCCGACGTCGCGTGACCCGGACCAGCAAGAAGCAGATCTCATCTCGACTCCCGGAGAAGAAGAGAGAACTTCCAGACCACATGGCACCCAGAGCTTTTGACCTCCTCTCGAGTCTAAATAACAAAAAAAAAGAGGGCAAAAAAGAAAATAGATGTCAGCTGCATAACACAGCTGACATGAATATTTATAAAAAATATAATAAATAACATAGCCCCAATTAAAACTATAAAACAAAAATTTCCACTCGAGGTTATTGCATCACCGCTCTGGGCGACCACCCTCAAGAAATCGACACAATCTCACCACCCCAACAACAACACAGATGAAAGGGATTAGGCTAACGCCCAAATCCCCGTTAAAGTGGCCCCTACAAAAGTCAAGTACTACGCGTCAGTTCAAGTACATCCGTGCACTTGGAATGCCTGAAGATGCCGAAAGGCGAAACCCGGGTCGTTAGCGACAAAACTCATGGAAAAGTACAAAATTCAAAAAATTCAAATTTGATATTGAAATTCCATCAAGCACCCTCAGTCGAAATACTTAATTTACTAAAACGCATAAACCAAATTAAAAAGCTGATCCAATAAATTTCAAATGGAATGAGTACTAGAAATGTTTTATTATTTTGATTAAAAACTTTTCAAAAGATATCACGACTCCTGTCAAAACACCGCGTCGACTTCGACTCCGACTCCACAGCCATGGGAAGTAGACCCGAACTGCCCTAACACGTTGCAGTCCAGGGGACTCTTCTGCGCGTTGGTGCTGATGTTTGCGGGGTTGATTAGTTATAGGAATCGACATAACACATCGACAGGAGTCACTTTATCGTCTGTCGGTGTGATTATTACAGACAAATTTCTGCTCGAGTAAAACATATATAATTTATACAGGGCAGTATACACTCTCGCTGTTGGATCAATATGTTGCTATATATCCAGTATTTAAACCATGTCCGCTCCCAGCTTGGAGCATATTAACTCCTCGAGTTTAAAACCAAAAATCATTCATATTTCGCAAATATGCAAAACGCAGTTTGAGAAACATTGAACTAAAACATTTTTTATATAAGGAAAATCTTTCTTAAGCCAAAAAACCATTTTTTTAATGAATATAGGTACATAGCTTAAATAGCATCATTTAATACGGAAAGAAAAATAACAAGTATTTTAATTCTACATAAATTATTTTATATATTTGTTGATAGCTATTTCGGCTTACGCCTTCGTCAGAACTATGTTTAAAACGTGTATTAGAGATAGCTTATATACCCTTTGCTAGACAGGGTGCCTCCTACATAATCTCTTTCTGTTGAAACCTTACCTACGTCACATGAAAGAATTTAAATAAGTTTGATTTATTGGTCTAAAGTAATGGTGGGAAACAATAATTTGGGTATTTTTGGGTTATTGGATCGTGTGAAACCACTTAAAATCTGCAATTTCTAAGTGCATCTATTTTAAATTGTTTTAAGTTTATTGTTTGTTAATGGTTTTAACAGAGGTGAGCTATTAATTGTGATCTGATCGTTAAGAATTTCGTTAAGGTTTCACACGATCCAATAACCCAAAAATACCCAAATTATTGTTTCCCACCATTACTTTAGACCATACATGGGCATCTATCGGCCCGCGGGCCGGATCCGGCCTAACGAGCTATTTTGTCCGTCCCTTATACATCTGAGCAAAATAATTGAAATATAAATTAATAGTTCCAGTGAGGATTTTTTTTTAAAACCATTTTCCTAGTCTATCAGTTCATACAAACAACACATATACAGTCGTGGCAATAGAAATCCGCGCACCCTTCACAATTCTATTCATTTGCGAAAATTTGCTCGAAATCTTTACCGATTTCCATTTTTTTCCTTTCCAATTGTAAAGTAAACTAATAGCCATATTTTGAAAAGCATGTGAGATTTGAAGGCTCAACGGCTGTTTCGGATTTCTTTTGGCGCGACTGTAATCCTTATGGAGATGAACTGAAGGCACTAATAGAGCAATATGATACAAGGCTTGCTGACTTCCAAAACAAAGACTCCACATTCGCTATATTTGCTCATCCGATTGATTCAGATGTAAACAATGTGCCAGCAAATTTTTAGATGAAACTTATTGAGCTTACGGGGGATTTACTGCTAAAACCACAATTTAACAACATTGCTTTGACGGATTTTTATAAATTATATTTGGTGGATGAAAAATATAAAAATGTACGCGCATTTGCAAGAAAAATCATTTGTATTTTCGGCAGCACATATACGTGCGATCAGTTTTTTTCGAGGATGAAACACACTTAATCAAAAATTCGAACGAGGATAACAAATGAAAATCTCGAAAATTCTATCCGATTATCCTTAAGCAATATCATCGCCAATATGGAAAGTCTTGTAATTCAAGTACAAGGCCAATCTTACTTCCACACTCAACCACACTCAGCCACACAAAATTTTGTAATCAGTAATATTAATATTATGTCGTTCATTATATAAATAAAAAATATATAAGATGTAGCAACGTGTTTTATTGAATTAAATATAACTTATGTGTAGTAATTTGGTCCGGCCCTTGTTTCGGTGACGGAATGACAATCCGGCCCCAGACCTAGGAAAGGTTGCCCATGCCTGATTTAAACCATGTCCGCTCCCAGCTTGGAGCATATGAACTCCTCGAGTTTAAAACCAAAAATCATTCATATTTCGCAAATATGCAAAACGCAGTTTGAGAAACATTGAACTAAAACATTTTTTATATAAGGAAAATCTTTCTTAAGCCAAAAACCATTTTTTAATGAATATAGGTACATAGCTTAAATAGCATCATTTAACCTTTGCAATTGTTTTCGAGAAATCGCCATTAAAAACTTTACTAGATAGGCAACGCAGCGTTATCTGCAATTTATTTCGACATCGTATAGTCACAGTGTAATCCAAATGTATGCATTCATATTTTATCTTGAAATTTCATTTAATCCAAATTGATAATCTTACATACTTTGATTAATTGATGATGTAAAAATTATTAAAACGACCATTGATTGCTATCTTTGAAATGAGAAAGATCAACAACAATTGGATGATAAATATTGCTTACCATCAAGGCAGTATTCTTATCTAGAGACTCAAGTTTGAGGTGTTTTTGCAAGTGCAAAAAATTAATAACATTTTTATTCAAACCAAAAAACTTAAAATCTAAAAAGTTACAGTCTGGTAAAGTAGGGGGTCTTAAAAAAACGGCGCTCCATGGTTGCCATGATCCCAACATTTCTAGTCACATAAAATAAAAATAGTAAAAATTGTATAAAGGAATGTATAAAAAAAAATCACATAAAATTTCATCTTAAACGGTTATGTAGAACTTGAGATATCCGATAAACTATAAAATCCGAGAAAAACGTGTTTAAAGTTTGCGGCAAAGTTAAAAACCGCCCCGATTGGTTAGATTCTACGTCACTAATGTAGCTATATCTCTAACAATAATTAGAATTTAAGCAGAAATCTCGTAAGGACATATTTTCAAAGGCTTGAACTTTGAAAATATGCAATAAAAAAAACGGCTTTTTCAGAATCCTAGACCAGAATACTGCCTTAAGCATCAAAATAAAAAGGGCTTTATTGTTTTCTACCAATAAAAAAAATTATCAATAACAATGGATCGTCGATTCACGCACACGATATCCAAAGTTATACAAAAGGAAATAATAAAAAAAAGCTATTGGAGACAAACTTTTATCAAAACATTTTTTGCAAACCTATTTCGCCCTTTCGCAAATGAAATTAACCCTTTTGCAAATGAAATTAACCCTTTTGCAAATAAAATATACCCTTTTTTAAAATCGTATTAAAAAATAAAAAAGCTGTATGAAACAACATGTGATTTTTTTTTTGAAAACTTATATCTCTGTTTGTAGATATGTACAAACATAATACATTTTATTTTTTATTTTCAATTTCTTAATTATGGTGGATGCTCCAATCCCCATGGCTATTATATACTTTCCTTTAAGAAATAAAAATTATATAAAATAAAAAACAAAATCTTACATACAATTAAAAGAACAGAAATATAAGTTTCAACTAACATAGGTATTGCGACTATATTTGCGTCGGGACTAGGGTTTCCAATCCCGAACTAAAATGTTGATCCCAGGATTTTTAATATTTTTTTAAGGTCGATAATTTAATATTTATTAAATATTAGGTACCAGAGAGAAAACGTCACGGGAGTTGGCAACCCGCGTAAAGAACTCGCAATCCGATAAGGGATAGCTGGAGCAACCTTCGATTCAATACGAAAAGTCTGGGACTCACGGTTGTACTCGGTCAGAACCATCTGCCACTAATTCAACGCATGCATACTGAATGTGCTGCTTGACGGTTGCGAGTCATAGTACATTACAAAAGCACAGGGTAACCGTATACTGTGCTTCGAAAACTGATGCCTACGGTGAATATTGGGAGTACGGTGGTTTGACTTTTTCAGAAAGGCGGAGGTAAGAGAGCGGACAAACCAGCCCCTTATTACGTCCAAAATTAAAAGGCGATGATGGACCTGGATTGGACATGTGATCGACCTGGCTTGGACAGAACTATGCCGCGCATTTTTTGATTGGCCTGTCCGGTTTGTAGCACATCTGACCTCCTAGCTTTGCTGCTGCTGACATTGCTGGTGTGCTGCTGAAAATATTGCCGGTATCATTATCTCAATTTAATATCTCTTCCGCCATTTACGATGTTAATAAAAATGTGGATATAATATTTATGGCAAATCAGGAGATACAAAAACAGCGTGTGGTCTTATATGCTGCTTTCATTCAAATGTTTTATTACAGGTGTGCCTCGTTACCACCAAACCAATGATAAACTATCTCGGAATAAAAGTGAACTTTATTCATAAGAAATCGTTTTTAGTTGTACTTATCCACATACAATTTATTGGATCAGGACCGGCTTCGCTCATGGCGAGCATTGTCAACTGATAAAAAAAACAACGAAATAGTGATATTTATACAAAGTTCAAGTTAGAATTACAAGGTATGACAAACAATTGGTATTACAGCTAAGCAAATAAATTGAATAAAATAGACTTTAATTAAAATGTTGAAGACCTCTTAGCAATGCAAGCTATTACATCAAAAATCAATTGAGTATGAATAATCATTAGAAAAGTAAAAAACGGATATATCATGGGTGAAGAAACAAAGACTATTTGATCGCTTAATAAATTAGAGTTAGGTAAGAATTTATGTCTATTAATTTCTAGGATCTCTAGTTTATCGAATTTTAAAGATTTATTGTTAACATGCAGGATTTTATAATAAATTTTACGTCGAATAAGTACTTAAAAAGTCTATATGTTCACGATCAATATGAATCATTATTGCGCCATCTTTGTTTACGCGTGAATCAGGGTTGACAAAAGCGCACCGTAATGCAATTACAATTAAAAATGATATTTTTTTGGTCGTTAGTCGAACCGACGTTAGTCGAGGACTACCTGTATTTAATAAATAAATCTTTATGTCAGTCAACCATAATGCGACGTGCAAATTTCAGGAAATGCTCAATCCAACGAAAAAGTTCTACGAAAAGAATTAAAAGGGGACAATATCAATTCTTATAAATAAAGGCAAACAGAATTCAAAAGAAATTATTTTATACAAATAAAGAAATATAATAAGCTAGAACTAGGTTAATGAAACGGATATAGAAAAGACAGAGAAACAAAGACTATTTGATCGCTTAATAAATAAGAGTTAGGTAAGAATTTGTGTCTATTCATTTCTAGGATCTCTAGTTTATCGAATTTTAAAGATTTATTGTTGACATGCAGGATTATATAATAAATTTTACGTGGAATAAATACTAATAAAGTATTGACAGTGAACACCTTAAAAGTAATGAATATTATTCGTTTTAATTTTTTTTTTTTGAAAACCATCCCTAGTGTTGTTAAGCGCAACTACCGGGTCTGCTCAGTTATCCTCAAAGAATCTTATTGCCACCGCCTGACAGTGACTGATAAGTGCTACAGTCATAGTTGCTTATTACGAAAGTGTAGAATTTGCATTGTTTTGTGTTGACGATAATGGTATCTTGATTCATCATAAAGATACACTTTTCTATATTCTCGGGCGCAAAAATCAAAGATAATTATTGAGTATAAATACGACACAAAATTTAGTCTCGGTCTGCAGTTTTCAATACACGAACACACAAACAAACAAATACAAATACAAACGTGATTTTACAACTCCGAAATATATTCTTAAGTATCAGCCCTGGATTTTCGACATCGAAACAACTCTACTCACTTACAAATCGAAGTAAGAGAATTCTTTTTGTATTTTATAAGTACTATCCGGTACCCGGCAAGCGTTACAATGCCACTCAAAGTAAGAAAGTGTTTGTGTTAATTGAAATGTTTTCGAATGCACAATATTTTTGATAAATAATTTCGATTTAATTTAACCAACATTAATCGGTATTGATAACGTTTGCTGTTTAATGTAAAAGACCTACTGTTAGTTAGGTTTACTATGCCTTTAATCTTTTCGCAAGTGCAACAATAAGTTGTCAAAATGAACGGTATGTCAGCGCATAAAATATGAAAAAACACTGATTTTCATGTAAAAGACCTACTGTAAGTTAATTCGGTAAATTATGGATATATGGTCACGGGACATAATTTTTGTAAAGATTTATGAAAAATAGGCACATTAAATGAAATGATTTCTCATATTCAGGTATTTGAAAGCAGATACCAATATTTTAATTAAAGTAAGACTTGTGGTTTTTTTTGAAATTTTTCGTCTTCCATTTTTAAATTTATTATAAAATATTATTGGTCAGTTAAATAAATAAATGGTCAGTTAAAGATCAAAACGGTCAGTTAATATTATAAACGGTCAGTTGTCATTGTATCAGTGTGAATGTGGTCAGTTTTTAATTGAAATGGTCAGTTATTTAAAAAAAATGATAAGTTTTAGTTTGACAGCTTGTGAATATTATCAAATATTACGACCATAGAGGCAAATTTATGACATGTTCTATGGAAAATTACCGCATGAAATGAACTAATTTCATAAGTTCAGGTATTAGGAAGCATATACATAATATTAATTTAATAAGTGTAAAGTTTACGATAGTATTTAAAATGTTTTGTTTTTAATTGTTCGAATAATTTTAATAGAAGATCCCAAAGAATACTTTGTGAAAGTGAAGTATGAAATCGAGTTTAAAAATTGCGACCACAATTTGCCAGCTAATAATATTTCCAGATAGAGACAGTCACATAATTTAATTATGTGCTTAAAATAGAAAGAGCAATTTTACTAAAAGTTTATATACAGAAACAAATTCTACAGCCATAACAATATTCCGGCAATCTTGCAGTAAAGATTTCGGTGCGAATTCGAAGTGTCAACTTCTTGATTATTATTTTAAAGTATGGTGAATATTTTTTTTTTACATTTCTATTAAGGTAGTTGCTATGCGTTTTAAAATTCTGAATATAAATTCAGTACTGATACAATAATAAGATAATTATATTCTTTTCAGATTTAACTATTTAAAAGCCAGTGTGTGTCGATTGAATTAAATTGTATATTATGTTAAATTAAAATCAGAACCTAAAACGCTACAGGCCATGACATATATATAAATATGCAATCTAATGTGCAGTCAATTCGGGTAAAATTGGACACCTTTCGGGTGTTTATGTGATATTTTTTTTTTCAGAAACAGAAGTTGTATTTTTTTTGATTATTATTTGTTCTTGCCACTTCCTTTATATAATTTTGAATTCAAAATTTATGAAAATACAAAAAAGCATTAATAATGTTTTTATGAGCGGTCTAATCTTAAATTTATAATAGGGTAACATTGGACAGCACCACTTCCGATGAGCGAATTTGTTGATTTTTAGCTAAATCATCCACCTTATAAATATATGTATTTTCTTTTTTGGTCCGAAATACGAATCAGGGCTTATTATCGGGGGAGGGCTTATTTTTCAAGCACAATAAGTAGATTTATACATTTTCGTTCAATATTTATTTGTATAAAGGAATTTTACATTTATTTCAAATTTAATCGAATACAGTCATGACATCTTCTTCTGGAACATCGTCATAACTTATCAAATTCTGAATTCCGTTCTGAATTCCCTCCAAATCCATTTCTTGTTGAATCATTGAACCGAATCTCTCATGTCCTGCAATAAAGCTATCCTTTAATGAGTATGTCTTGTCTAAGTAGCCTGTTGGTAGTGCATTTGAAACACAACTGTCAGTTATTTTATCCCATGAATTCGCATTCGATCAATGTGATTACAACTCTATGCAAAAGGTCATTTGACCTAACATGAATATATTCAGTTGTACATCTGGTCTTGGTACGTAAAATATTTCAGCTGGGCTAATATTTACTAAATACCATGAAGTTTATTGCTGAATCCGGGGTTCCTCTATTATTTTATCTAGCTCGGCGATTTTACAGATGAATTTGAAACACATAATGTGTTTAAAAACATGATTTTGCACACCTTGATATAACGCAAGAAAAAATGAATTGACGTTTGACAGTTTGATTTCGTTTTAGTCTAGTCAAATTATTATTAAACAATTTTGTTCTTTGAGCTTGGATCATTTTGATATAAAAGTTTTTTTTGTATGTGTAGGCTTCTCCCGTGGCATGACTTCAATTTCATTCTCTAGTGTGTGCCACTCGCTCTGTGTTAGTACTGATTAATAGAATACTTGTGTAAACCATATCCAAATAATTTGAAAATTATTATTAAATAAGAATATCGAGAACAATAATAATAACTATTAAAGATATGCTTACCGATTCAGGTATAATTGTTTAAGGACAAATTTTGTTCCAAAGCCATCTATAAATTGAATTTTCCCTTCGAAGTGACTCGCGACAAGCATTACAAATAGTAGTTAGTATTTTTGACGTTTGTGTTGACGCTCGAATAGTATTGCCAGTAATAGTAGACAAACGTATTTTTTTCAGTGGTAAAGTTAAGTCGTGTCGGTACTGTGTCCCTCTTATCACACACCTATCACAACGAAGTAATAAACACAATATCTTATTGGTGTAAAATGATATCTACTGACCCGTTTATAGAAAATAACTGACCATTTTACAATAAAACACTGACCAAAAATTAGTTATTAATGCGACCGTTCCGAATGAGGGCATTTGCGGTGAATATTTCAGCCAGCGCGTAATTTGGAGTACAGTAAGTTTTCGACTTACGACCACCTCGACTTACGACCATTCAGACTAGAGGTCTGCACGGGCCGAAATTTTGAAATTTTACCCGTCCCGAGCCCGAAAACCTCCAACTCGGCCCGGCCCGAGCCCGAGGCGCATTTCGAAAATCTTACCCGAACCCGACCCGAGCCTGACATTTTTCATCCTTGCCCAAAAAAAACCCGATTTTTTTTCAACAATTCTAATAAAAATAATTTAAATTGACTCACCAATTATCGTGTGTGCAGTTTTTCAAAATACATTCAATAAATACTTAATTCAGGATCATATTATGAAATTTATTATGCGTATTGTACAAACTCCTTAACAGAAGATTATCCATTAAAAAATAATATAGTGGTGTGACAGTCATTAAGAAGAGAACAACGCGTGTTGTTCTATCTAATGGATGTGTTCATAAGGGAAAATAAGGTTTTTAAATAACGAACAAGGCGTTGAAAAGATGACTGTAACGATTACGTGAAGTTTATTATAGTATTTAATTTAGATTTACGATAATGGTGAGCTCATTCGGAAATAGCCCGATTTTTGTTATATTTTTTGTGTGCCTGGGCCCGAGCCTGACCCGGGCCCGAATCAAAACCCTCGTTACCCGGCCCGACCCGGCCCACGGGCCAAACCCGAGCCCGTGCAGACCTCTAATTCAGACTAACGACGGAGACCAAAATTAAAAAATAAAAATTAAATTTAAAAATTCAAAAATAAATGCTGATTATTGACATCGCTCCGGATCATCCTCCACACTAAGTCAAATCCCATCCAAACATTAAAGTTATTTATTTAGCCCCCAACACTATATGCATTTTACAGCCGATGGATCAAGGGGTATTGCTAACTTCAAATTGCATCAAGCAATTAAAAATATCGCAGAAGGATGGTCAAATGTAACGACATCATGTATGAATAGCAAATGGAACCAACTATTAAAACGTAATAATAATATGAATTTAAATAAAGAAAATGAAGAAGGAAAAGTAACGAATATCACTGTACAATTTGCTTTTAATCATATTATAAATATATTATATCTATATTTCTTAAATAAAATATTCTGAAATAAATATCACTAACGAACCACACACTTTTTATGTATATCATTTCATTATTTTTTTTTATGCAATTCGACTTACGTCCTAGGTGGTGGAACGGAACATCGGCTTAAGTCGAGAACTGACTGTAGTGTAATTGGGGGTTCCACTGTAATACACTTTTTGCAAGTCTATTACACCCTTTTGCAAATAAAATTAATCATTTCGCAAATGCAAATGGCTTGCAAAAACCGTATCATTAATGGTAAAAAAAAACAGATTCGCAATTTTCAAACATGTTTGTGTCTTTGTAGTTAATGCTCAACGATAAATCCATTGAAACAATTCGAAATTAATAGATATCATCAATCCAATGAAATTTTTGATGAGCAAATTAATATTAATCCATCACCGCTTCTCAGGCTATTAAAGAAGGGTAATGCAATTTTAAATAAATCAACTCAGTACAATACTAATTTACATTTATTTTTCTCAATAAAAACCTAGGTTAGCTCCCATTTCGAGAAATACATACAATCAATTAGACGCATTTAATTATTTATTATTACAATATAAAATTTTGATGTTAGAACAGAAGAGAATATGTATTGTGTACCCGGTACACAATACAAGTTTAAAATTTTTTTTATTATTTATGTCTAAGCCGCACTTGAGGGGCCAAAGAGCCGCACTTTGCCGCCCACTGGTGTACCTTGAGTACATCAGTGTAAATGTATGTTTAAACATAGTTACTATATCGTCGCTATCAACCAAATACCATACAATTTCTGTAAAACTTCAATATAAAACTATATTTTCACCATTATATAATGAAGTTCTACCAAGTTAATGCCGATTGAATCAATAAATACGGTATTTGAAATAAGGATAAATTAAAAGTAATTTTCCAATCAAGTTGTACGAGCAGGTCTCGAGATATTAATATGAGATATTAATATAATATATATACTAATGTCGAGCTAGACTCGACATTAGTATGAGTTCTAGGCAGGGCTGTGGAGTCGGTAAAAAAGTTCGACTCCGACTCTGACTCCAGCATTTACCAAAACCACGACTCCGACTCCAACTCCGACATTGACCAAAAACATGACTCCGACTAAAAAAAGGTTAATATCGTCACTTTTTTCACTAAATTTCCTATTTATGTGTATTCAATTAAATATCAACCCTATCAATGCAGCCAAATGCCAAAATTTTACATATTAAATGCAAAAATAAAAAGTTCAAACATTTCAAAATTTCCGACTCCGAGTAAGACTCCGGCCAAAGCGCTGCTCCGACTCCGGCCAAAAAGCTCCGACTCCACAGCCCTGTTTCTAGGAGTTAAAACGGTCCCTGTGGTCTAGAGGCAAGTGCTTTGTCCTAGCAATCAGGGGGCCCGGGTTCAATTCCCGGCAATGTCAGATTTTTCAATTGATAAAAAGAAATCTTGGGCTAGGTGTATGTTATTTATCGTTGATTTTCTGCACAACTGATTCATTATTTATCTTCAAGTTTATCTTGTATGACTTTCACTATTAAGAATATTTGGCGCATTGGCGTAAGCTGTAATGCCAAATATTAAAAAAAAAAAAAAAAACTCATAGAAAAGTACAAATTTCAAACGATTCGAATTTGACATTGTGTTCGATCAAGCACCCTCAGTCGAAATTCTGAGTTATACAATTAGTGAGACCTTGGTGGATCTGTTCAAGATTCAAGATTCAAGATTCAAGATTTGGAATATCCATATTTTCTTAAGTGACAAGAACAATCAATCTATAAAAAAAGCGTAGCAGTCGGAGTCGTGGAGTCACGGTTTTTTGGCTGAAGTCGTGAAAACCTTTTCAAATTTTTGAACTTATTTTTAATGTGTTTGAAAATTTGCCTATTAACCATTGGTTGGTTGATATTCAATTTATTACATATAAATATTTATTTATTTATTTATTTATACATGTACATGGCAAGAATCACAAATTATAAGTTTATTGCTTTTGCAATGTGAAAAAAAATGAAAAAAATTACATAGTTTACAGATCAAAGTGAAAAAAAATTGGAAATTGGCAAAGTGGTATAGGTTAAATAAGAGGTAGGGAAAAAAAGTCAAAATAAATCATTTTTTAGTTCTGACGAAGGCGTAAGCCGAAATAGCTATCAACAAATATATAAAATAAATTATGTAGAACTAAAATACATTGTTATTTTTCTTTCCGTATTATCCTATAATACATCGAATTCATATTATTAATCATATTTTGAAAGAAAATCGTGGCCCTCCATGCACGGCCATACTAATTCTTCCAGGCATAGAATCGGTTAAGTTCTTCACCAGGGATCATCAACCTTTTTATGCCTACCGCCCGTTTTTGATTATTGTTCATGGTAAAATTTCCTTACTGCCCACCGAAATCGCTATATTTCAATCCAGGAATTTGGGAAATGTGAATAAAACAAGTTTTACACCATATTTTTTTATTTCATAAATAACATGTATTATTTGCAAAGAGGTGGGGTATAAAAATACCCCAGTTTTATTGGCATCGATTGAAATAAAAAAAATGATTTATTATGCTTTTGTTTGTCTTTAAACAACTTTTTTTTTAAAAAGTCGTATAAGTCAAAAATAAAGAGACGACATCTCCGCTCTGATATTCATGCCAGACTGACGAAATCAAACGCATGAAAGCGAGCGCTTATCTAAACATATTATCTGGGCATTAGTATTTTCAAAAATCCCTATAACAAACCAAATTAATTCATTGAAACATCTTTACGTTCAACTTTCGCTAATTAACATTGTAATAGCAATTTAACTTAGTGATCTACTTCTATTTTCGTATATGTAAACGATACAAACTGTTTACTACGCGTCAGTTCAAGTACATCCGTGCACTTGAAATGCCTGAAGATGCCGAAAGGCGAATCCTGGGTCATTAGCGACAAAACTCATGGAAAAGTACAAAATTCAAATTAGATATCTGTTTATTGAATACAAAAATATGGAAATTTGCTTGTCCGAATAGAATTATTTAGCGAGCTTTATTTATCTAATGAAACTTATCCGATCCGAGCTCTTACACTATTTAAACATTGATTTTGCTTCCAGGTGTATCTTAAAATGTGCTTTGGGGGGTGCAGGATCTTTTTTTGGCTGCTCGATTATGTCATTTATGGTGGAAGTCAGCTCAATAGAAATTTCACGTCTGTTTGTAAATTTTGCGGCCACAAAGCCAGCGATGATGGAACAAATCACCATGAACGACATATTTAAGCAATTTGTATTCTGAAAACAAAATAAAAATATTATAAGTCATTTGTTTTTCCGATGTTGTTTGTAGAGTTTCCAATCCTGGGCCAAAATTTTATTTCCAGGATTTTAATATTTTTTTAATGGTCAATAATTTTCATATTCATGTCAGCCATGCCATGTTTCATTAAAAATAGTTCAGAATAATTGATATCACTATTGGAGACTCCAATTCGAGTATCGAGTAATCGATACTCGCTTGTGTTCAGAGGCCGAAGAGCTCTCCGCAAGCCACTTCTGACGGCGGCCATGAAGAAACATACTGACAAATTACATAAAAATTGATAAACATAGAGTGACGTAAATTTTCCATGATTTTTAGTACTTACTGTGTTTGAATATTGAGAGGATGGTTAAGTTAAGTTGGTTGAATTCAGGTTCCAAATCCACTCGACGGTATTCTGCGCCCGTCTGACAAATGTTTCAACAACGATGCATTCAATTTTAATCCTGAAAACAAAACAAGAGAAATATTTACATCCACTTATAAAATACTTAATGAAATAAATGCTAGGGCTAAAAATATATTTCAAGAATTTTTGTGATGACTTCAAATGGATCCACTTTTCAAATTAGAATTTTTTGAATTTTGTACTTTTCCATGAGTTTTGTCGCTAACCACCCGGGTTTCGCCTTTCGGCATCTTCAGGCATTCCAAGTGCACGGATGTACTTGAACTGACGCGTAGTAAACAGTTTGTATCGTTTATGTACAAAAATATAAGTAGGTCACTAAGTTAAAAGGTTATGAAAATGTAAATTAGCGAAATTTGAATATAAAATTAAAAAAAGATTTGAATTTTACACGTATTGTGCCACTAATTGTGACATGTGTTTCGTCTCTTTCAGAGGCATCTTCAGACTTACTATGGCAAAAGCTGCTTAATTTAAAAATCAAAATTGATTCTATTTAGAAAATGAAGTTGGGGATTTTACAATAATTATACGACTAATGACGTTTACG